>PVIA01004523.1:0-136328 GCA_004024845.1 Tonatia bakeri
CCCCAGCCTGTGCTCTTCTAGGGAGGATGACCCCAGGCCACACTGGCTCTCACCCTGTGACGATCTCAAAGGGTGGCAGTTCAATCAGCTCCTTCAGCTTCTCTGGGTCATCCAGGTTCTCCAGATCCTCGCCATTCTGGGAGGCAGGCGCAGAAGCCTCAGCGTCCTCTTTTTTCTGGGCCATGGAGGGGCTGTGGCTGGGGAGTCACTGAAAGAGAGAAGAGGCAGCAGTCTGGGCCAGGGCTTGGCAGCAAAGTCCCAAGCAGCTGTCAGCAGCTAAATCTGCTGGGGGATGGCAGGCAGAGGACTGGGCAGGCCAGGCTGAGTGTGCTTGCCCCTTCACCACAGGCTTTATAAGCAAAGGCCTCCCGCCCCTCCCCCAGGCGCTCTCCCTCCCTCGTTTTATAATTGAGTGACAGCAGGAGCCAGGATAGGGGAATGGAAAATCTGGCCATGAGTATCCCCTATTTATCAGCAGGCAAAGACAGGAAGCTGGCAGGTGGGGATGGCTCGACCTGCTCTCCCTCCCCACACATATTTATATTCTCTCACTCCTCTTCCCTCACCTTCAATCCTTCCCTTTGTTTCCCACCCAGTTTCCCCAGCTCCTTGTTGGGGGTGGGTGTTGTGGAAGGGGCCTCAGGGCAGGCACCCTGAGATTTAGGAGGGAAGCACTCTCAGACGTTTAAGCAGGATGAGGCTTGTGCTGAGGTGGTTGCAGACACCCAGGCCAGTGTGCTTGAGGAAAGTTGGGCTCAGGGTGGGATAAGGACTGCCAATGTGGAAAGAAAATGTGAACGGATACCCAAAAGGATTAGATGCAAATTTGCCTGTTATGGATGCACAATGCGATGACAAATGTGGGAGCCTCCAGTAGTAACAATACTGCCTGTCATTTACTAAACTTAGAGTTTTTGAAATGGGCCAGACCATGGGTTTAGTGGTTTGCATGTGAAATAGGACTTAGTGCTCTCAGCGGCCCTGGGAGGCAAGGCATATTATCCGCACGGTATACCTGAGGAAACTAAGACGCACAAAAGGTTAAGGGCCTTGCTTGAAGTCATAGGCCCATAAGTGGCAGAGCCAGGATTAAAACACAGGCTTAATTTTTATTATTAAATGTATTGGGGTGACATTTGTTAATATGATTATTTAAATTTCAAGTATATAATTCTATATACATCATCTGTACAGGGTGGGGCAAAAGTAGGTCTACCCTTGTTAATGTGGAAATAGTGCAATAATTAAAATAATAATACAAGAATCAAAATCTGTTTCACATCCTCACAACTGGAAACCTCCTTTTGCCCACCCCTGTATATTGCGTTGTGTGCGCCCTGCCCAAAGCCTCGCCTCCTGCCGCCACGGGTTTATCTACCCTCTTTAACCTCCCTCGCCCCTGCCCTCTGGTAACCGCCACACTGTTGTCTGTGCCCGTGAGAGTGTTTGTTGTTGTTTTTGCTTGTCTGTTTTCTTTTCTTTTGTTGCTTTCTGTTTTATATCCCCCATATGAGTGAAATCATACGGTTCTGATCCTTTTCCATCTGACTTATCTCACTTAGCATGACAGCCTTAAGATCCACCCATGCTGTCAAAAAAGGACAGCACTTCACCCGTTCTCGTGGCTGAGTAGTGTTCCCCGGCATGCCTGTCCCGCATCTTCTTCATCTGATCATCCCCGGAGGACACTCACGTTGTTTCCGTGTCTTGGCCACTGTGGATAATGCTGCAGTGAACATAGGGGCACATATATCCTTACAAACAAATGTTTTCAATTTTTTGGGGTAGATACCCAGAAGAGGAATTGCTGCTCCTATGGTAGCTCTGTTCTTATTTTTTGAGGAATGTCCATACTGCTTTCATTAGTGGCTGTCTGAATTTACGTTCCCCCTGGGAGTGTATGAGGGTTCCCTTTTCTCTCCATCTTCTGCAACACTCACTTCTTTTCTTGCTGATAACAGCCATTCTAAAAGGTGTTAGGCGGTATGCCATTGTGGCTTTGATTTGCATCTCCCTGATAGCTAGTGCAGTTGAGCGTCTTTTCATATACTTGTATGTCTTCTTGGGAAAAGTGTCTGATCATGTCCTCTGCCTATTGTTTAATTGGATTGGTTGGGTTCTCTTTTGTTGCTGAGTTGTAAGAGTCATTTCTATAATTTGGATGTTAGCTCTTTATCAGAGGCATTATTTGCAAATATCTTTTCCCATCTAGTTGGTTGCCTTTTTGTTTGTTGAAAGTTTCTTTTGCTGTGCAGAAGCTTTCTAGTTTGATGCAGTCTTATTCATTTATTTTTGCTTTTACTTCCCTTGCCTTTGAGGTCAAATTCATAAAACCCTCTCTGAGACCAAGGTTGATAAATTTAGTACGTATAGTTTCTCCTATGTATTTTATTAAAACCCAGGCTTTTTATTCCAGGGGCCATTCAACTACAATGCTATGTTTCCTCTTAGTCAGTTTTTAAATTCATTTGACAAATATTTATTGAGCATCTACTGTGTGCCAGGTGCTGTTTCAGATACCAGGGACATAGCAAAGAACAAAAACAAATGAAAATCTGCTCTTACAGAGATTGAAGGGGTTGGACGATAAATAGGATAAGATCGTGTCACCAAATATGATCTATTTGGTGGAGCTAAGTGCTAAGGAAAAAGGTAGGGAAGGGGAATAGAATGATGAGGGAGGGGTGTTCAGTTTTTGTAGGAGAGTCAGAAGGACTTTGAATAGGAGACAATTGAGAAAAGATCTGACAGAGGTGAAGGAAAAAATAATATGGATATCTAAGGGGAAAGTGTTTCAAGTAGGAGAACAGCAGATGCAAAGGCCCTGAGGTGGGAGCAAGCAAGGACACCTATGTGTCTGCAGAGTCCTAAGAGATGAGGCCAATCTCTTAGGAGATTAGCCCTAAATAAGGGCTAAATAGGCTCAGGCTTTGTGGGCTCTTTTTCTCTGAGTGAGATGGGAAGCCACTGTCTTTGAACAGATGAGACACACAATCTGATGAGGTTTTTACAGAATCGCTCAGGCTGCTTGGCTGAGAATAGACCAAAGGTGAGAAAGAGCAGAAGCAGAGGCACTAGTTATAAGCCTATTGAAACTGATGACAGATGGGGTCCCTAGAGAAATCCCTGAGCTGGCACAGAGTCAGAAGATGGATGGATGGTCTTTGCAGTTCACATGAGAGGTCCTTAGCAGGGACACAGGTTTTCATGTTTGGGGCAGTGCAAATACTTTAGAATACTCTCAGGGCTACAGAAGGGTGGGGTCAGGGTCACCCAGAGGTTGAAAACAGGAACGGAAGAACAATGAGGGACTGGGCTGAACATAGCTCCCAGTGGGATTGGCTGGAGGAGATAAGAAGGTAGGGGACCTTTCCGTGGCCTGGCTAGAGAGCAGGAGTCAGGGTGGTCTGGGGGATTTTGGGCTCTCTTTTTCAGAGAATTCTGAGCAGCCTGGTGCCCAAAGATACCCAGGTATTTTTGTTTGCCTGAAATGGTCATAGTTTATACCTGTTGTCCAGGCATCATTACTACTACTGCCCCTCACACCCTGAATTTGGCCCAGTATAGACAAAAACTATATGGGCACCCTACCTATTGGGCTTATTACTAAAAATATTCTTTTCCAGAGATTTTTTTCAGGCATATTTCCAGGGGCATAAAGCACAGAATAGTGGTAGGAGAGCCTGTGTCCACAACGAAAAGGCAACGTTAGCTGATAAACAGCAAGCCACGTTATCATTATCATCACATGAACGCCCAGCATTTAAATGCAAAAGTTGGCTTCATTCTTTTACTTGATCCACATTTGTTGAGCGCTCCTATGTGCCAGGCACTACAGTAAATACCAAGAATACAGAGACGAAGAAGACACTGCCTCACCAGGAGCTCCCAGTCTCTATGACGTTTGCGGCCCCATCAAGCGGTCCACGTGCATTATCTCATTTAGTCCTCACACCTGTCTCACACCACTGTGTATTATGGGCCTTGTTTTGCAAGTTAGGGACCTGCAGCTTGGAAAGGGGAAGGGACTTGTGCAAGATTACACAAGGAGGTAAGTCCAGGTCTTCTGAGCCTAAATTCTTATTTCCAGAGCTGCACCCAGCTAGCTCTGATGAATTACCTGTATCCCATTATCAATGTCGCAGCTACAGTGATGTGCTCAGTTCAAGAGAGGAAGAGTAAAATGTGTGGGTGGTGGGGAGGGGTCCTTTCAGTTTGCTGTTCCCCTATGGGAAAGACTTCTTCCCTTGGCTGTCACGTGTAACTCTGGATTGGGGGAAAAGAAGAAAATTCCATGTTTATATCTCCACCTTGGCACTTGATTCACTGAGTGATTTTGGCCAAATCAGTTAGCACCTCTGGGCCTCAGTATTTGCACCTGTGACACAGGCTGAGTTGTTGCTCTCTATCCCAGCATAGTCAAAGGGGTGGAAATGAGGAAGCAGGGCTGGCTCCCCGGGGACCTGCAGGGAGGAGATGAACAGTATGGCGAAAATGTTCTGATTGTGTGGTGTTGGGAGGTGGTGCAGAAGTGGTCCCAGGCTGGTCCTCTTTGAAGAGGTGACCTCTCACTCCCATCATACCTGTATATAGTTTTTCCTTTGACACTTGAGTGAGTGCCTTAGACCTTCCCCTGGACTGATGACTGACAGCTTCCTTTTTCCACTGCTCCTTTCCAGTCCCCCTCCCCCCATCTCTGGAGGCCCTCTGACAACTCTGGCTATTTATGGCATCTCCTGGGGACCTGAATTCCTGGCTGGTCCTTGTCTCTTCTTTCCAAGTAAGACCAGTTTCCCTTGCTGGCCTCAGAATGCAGCAGCTAATATGGGGGATCAGATGCCAGGAGCCCGACTCCTCCTCCTGCAGCTGCCATCAGACTCTTTTTAGGGCAGGCATTCCTGAACCACCCCCCACCCCTCCCTGCCCTCATCCCCCAAGTGGTAGCACTACTGAGTAAGTTGCTATCAATATCACCTTCCTGCAAAGGAGGGAACTGGGAAATAAGGTATCTAAGAACTTACAAAGAGTCAGTGGGATGCTGGGATTTGAACCCAGGTCAACTTCCAAGTTCCATGCTTTTACCACTGTATTTTCCTGCCTGGAATTCAGTCACAGTGAGAGCTGTCACTAGCACAGCCATGACTGAGAACCTGACACTGGTCTAAGCAGGTCACACAGATTAACTCATTTCATCCTCACAAGGATGTCGGGGTAGGTTGTAGTATTATCTTCATTTGTGTGTGTGTGTGTGTGTGTGTGTGTGTGTGGATATTGAGACCAGAGAGGTTAAGAGACTTGCCCAAGGTCATGTAGCTAGTAAGAGCTTTGTGCTTCCATAGTCATGCTAACCCCCTCACCATTTAGTCTCTACTCCTACCAGGACTCAGGGAGGCCAGGCTCTGCGGGAAGAGGGATGAGAAGGGGACTTGGAGAGAAGTCCTTGCAAGCAGATTGAGCTCTGGAAGCAATTGGTATATGAGGGAGGGGGTGTGTGTAGGGGGTATGGCATAGGGACACCAGACAGCTGTGAGTGGGGATGGAAACCAAGGAGGGAATTCTCCCAGTCTGTCCCTGTGGGCCCTAGTCCCCTCTGTCCAGGTGGCAGTGGCTGGAAGGAGCTTGGTTAGGCCAAGAAGAAGCCACAACCTGCCTCTCTCTGTCCCATTTCCCATGGTCATTTCAGGAAATATTTGGAGGTGCTTGGAGCCAGTGGAGGAGGAGGGGACAGGGCCAGGCACAGCTATTTCTTGGGTCTCGGCTGGATGCCGAGCTGCCCTCATGGGGAAGGCAGTGGAGAGGCCAGGAGGGGGCTGGTGGAAAATAGTATCCTCACCAAGGGAAGGTTTAAATTCTCACCCTGTGAAACAAGATACCTCGGGAGCATGCTGATGGAGTGGGTGCTTTATGTGCAGGAACAGCTGGGACCCCAACAGCATGTTGCCCCAGAAACCCAGCTTGAGAATGCCAATCCCTTGGTCACTACTGAGACGAGGTACACAAACAACAGGCTGGACACCTCCTGGCGGAGAGGAGCCTGCCGCTTCCAGCAACCACTCTGTTGACATAAACATGGGAGTGTCCAAAGCTTTGGCTGGGTAGAAGGAGGGGCCAAGGGTCTCCCAGAGTCTGAGGTTGGGGTCAGAGAAAGCACTAGAATTACATGGGAGGTCAGGATTTTCATTATCCTCTTACACAGGACACAGCGCTCAGCTTGCCATGCAGAACATTTTACTCTGAGCCAAATGGTGACTCCTGGGACTTTAGTCCTGGTTACCTTGGTTCTCCATTCTGGTGGCAACTACCAGAACTGCCTGGCTCCCTTCTCGGTGTCTTTGAAGAAAGTAACCTGATAAGAATCATACACATTATGGTGACTAATAGTGTTCCTCTTTGAAGGGGTGTTTGCTGAGTCCAAGAACCTGCTGAGAGAAAGCGAGAAACTTAACAATCAACTTTTGACTCAGAGAATTTCCGTCCTTAGTAATGTGTTGGAGTAGGTGTAGGTGTCAGGAGAAGGGTTTTTCTGGTACTCCCCTGAGCAAAGAATTTCCAGGGTGTGCTGGGAACCTCTGAGATATAGACACTAGAGGGACAAATGAGGCTGAATAGACATGACAGAAGCCCCTGGTATGACAGAGAGGCTGCTCCTTGCTTGTATGTTAGGAGAGAGCCCTAAGTGTGTAAAGGGTCCTTGTGAGCCAAGAAGGGGGCAGGGGTCTCTTTGGACTCTACCAGAAGATGAAAGAGGGCATCCAAACCACAGGGGCTCCCATCCAAAGCTAGGCTTAGTTTGGATGGGTGACTGTGAGACACTATGGAGGATCAGCAATAAACCCTTAGAAAGGCCTTGTGCTTGTTTTTTGGAGCTACAAGAAAGGGACCTCTGGAAAGACTGAAACTGGGCTTGGTGTGCAGGGGAACCCTAGGTGATAGAATGGATGGTGGCCACCACAGAGGAAGATAGACTTTGGAGCCCTGGCTGGGACTGACAACACAAGGTGTGGGTGCGGGGGGGCTTACCTTCCACCATAGCATCACTCAACCCGCCTGTAGGGAGGTGGGGCCAGAGATGCACAGAGAAAACCCTTCCTGCACTCTGCCCTACTCTCAGTCCCACCAGCCTTTGTCCACTGGACTTATCCCCATCAGTTTGCTCTCCGCACCTCGTCTGTGGGCATCTCTATCCTGCGGACGTTGGCAAAGGGATGAAGAATGAAGTGTTCAGGGAAGGAAAAGAGAAACTAGAATACAGTAGAATGAGACATACCACCTCCAGGGCTGCTATTTTACCTGGTGCTGCTCCCCACCTCTCCAGACATTGGGTGGGACAGCTGCATGATGGGAGAAGAGCTGTCTCCCCTACCCACCCAGTAAATCATCTTTGGACACATGCGTCCACTCAGGGGCAAACGGAAAACACTGCCCAAGGACGGAGAAGCACACACACATGATTTGGATTGTGGAGCCCTGGGACACGTTTGGCAAAGACAGGAGGCAGCTCTGACTATTTAGGCACAACTCGAGGGAACAAGAGAGGAGGGGCTGAGGACAGTGTGTGCTCCAGGCCAGGTTCAGGACGGGGAGGTGGGGTAGAGGAGGAGGCCCAGGCAGGCTGGAAGGCTGGGGGATTAAAGCCTCCCACCCAGGAAGCCAGGCACTGGTGCAGAGGAGGATTTTAAGAATGACTTTGGGGTCAGATGTTGAGAGTTTGGGGTTGAAATCCTACCCTTTCCAGCCGTTTCTGCACCAAGTCAGGAAGTCCTTTAGTTTGGCTCAAGCCATGTCAGGTAGTCATCCTATCCCAGGGCTTGGGACACGGCCCAAATCAGGCTTCCTTCTAGGGCCAACTTTCTGAAACTGGAGGCCTCCAGCACCCTGGCTTTGTGACATGAGCTCACCCTGCAGAGGTCAAAGTTGCATGATAGGCATGATGCATCTTCTTGGAGGGTCAGTGTAACTTCTAGACTTGGCAACATGAATAAAGTTGGTAGCACATGTTCATGATGCCTGGATGAGATGATGATGATAATGGTAATGACAAATAACCTCTAGCGTGTTCACTTGTCTAAGGTCACACAGCAATAGTGGAGCCAGGATAAGAACCCATGCAGTGTGGCTCCCAAACCACCCTCAATCCATATTTATAGATTACATGTATAAATGGAGTTATAAATTCAACTAACACTAACTGAGGCGAACATGTAAGACAAAGAGCCAGTGATGTTGTACGTTTGGCACTGGCCAGGCTGGTCCTCAGGTCTGAGGGCAGCTTACTCACTCTACTGGCTCTCAGAAGTCTGGAAGTACTGCGGGGTCTTGAAGTAGGGTGGGTCTCCAAGTGTCACATGCATCAGAACCATGCATGTTTTACAAACGGGTGGCCTCCTGGGTTCCCCTCCTAAGAGAGCGAACATTTGTTAAGCACTTTCTCTGTGCCAGACATCTTTTTACTCCTTATCTCATTTATTTTTCCCAACAATTTTATGAGGTCCCCATTTTATAGATGAGGAGAATAAAGCATGGACAATGAAGTAAGTTGTACCAGGTTCTAGTTAATAAATGACAGTATTAACTCCAAGCTCAGATTTTTCTGTCTCCAGGGCCAGAACTGCAAACCACTGCACCCCAGGGGCCTCATTACTCCAGATGATCTGACTCCCTGGCCTGCAGTCCAGGTCTCAACAAGGGTCCCTGGAGGTCACTGGGCCACGCTTTGAGAAGCAACATCCTGTGGCAGCTGTTCTCAATCTGGCTGCACTTTAGGACCACCTGAGAAGTTTTAAAAACTATTAATGCCCTTCCCTTCCCCAAAGAGAGGCTTTTTTTAATTGGCCCAGAGTGGGGTACAGGTCAGCATTTTCTTTTAATGGGACAAGGTCTTCATTTAATCAATTAATCAACCAACCAACCAACCAACCAACCAATCACTAAATGAATCAGCAAAGATGTGTGAAAACCTGCTCTGTGCCCTGTGCCACACTGGGGCTGAAGATACAAAGGTGGGAGGGACACTGCATGTGTGTGCCCTAGGAGTGCAGGTGACCAACCTCCCCGTGGGCAGAGCATGCCTTAAGTGTGGAGGTGGGGTGGGTGCAGATTCTTTCCAGCTGTTCTTGCTTGGCAAGCTCCAGAAAGAGCCAGGCTCTCCAGATGATGATGTCCTTCTGACTTCTCCCTTTGTGAGTGAGGTCCATGGCCCTTGCCTGAGAAGACATAGTTGGGTCCAACCCCAGAACTCAGGTTACGAAAATAGGTTGTCAAAGCAAAAAGGGCTCCAGGAGACCCTCCATGCCTGGAGCTCTCAAATTTCAGTGAGCGGCTGACCAAAATGCTGGGAGCTTGTTAAATCTAAAGATGCCTGGAGCCCATCACCAAAGTTCTCACTCCTAGGTCTTGGGTGGGGTCCGAGGAATGCGCATTTTTAATAAGCTCCCCAAAGGCTCTGACTCATGCTCAGCAGTGGTTCTCAGGGGGCCCACCCTTGGAGAACCTGGTCAATATTTTTATTTTTATTTTATATGTACATCTTAATCCTCACCTGAGGATATATTTATTGATTTCAGAGAAAAAGAGTGAGAGAGACAGACAGACAGACATCATTAGTTGCCTCTTGTATGCGCCCTAAGCAGGGACCAAACCCATAACCTTTTGGGGTACAGGATGATGCTTCAACCAACTGAGCCACCTGGCCAGGGCCTGGTCAGTATTTTTAAAAGCTCCCAGGGCAAGGTGTGTGGGCCTTCCAGCTTACCTTGTTTAGGTAGCCACGGGGGCAGTGACTGCTAGCTGCCACTAGGGCTTTGAAACAAGAGGAGATGAAAACAAGAGGCAGGAAAGACTGAAATGAAAGAGCCAATGAGCAGGTTTACAGAGAACGAAGCAGGAGAGAAGGCTGGACAAGAAGCTCCTACGAAATTCACCTTAATCTCCCTTATTCACAACATTTCCCCCCCATTATAATAGTTATTAATTGATGTAAAAAATTAATAGTGTAAGTATAGGAAAACAAAAAAAGATCTATAATATTACTTATAATAATTACATAAAGCCTTAGTATGGCATATATAATGTATACTATATCTTATAACCATATTATATGTTAAATATGGTGATTAATATAATTAATGTAATATTAATTGGGGCGAGGTTTGAGAGGGCATGTGAGTGGAGTGGAGATGGTGCATGACTCTCCTCATCATGTGTCCACACATTCCTCCTCATGTGCACACTTACACACATGCACATTCACACACACACACTCACACCCATGCACACTTACACACATGCACACGCACTTATGCCCCCACTCTGTGGCCCTGGACATCATACACTTAAACTCAGACATATTCTTCATATCACATCCTCAAAATTATTCTCAGGGTTTTATTAATTGATATTAATAAATTAATATTTATTAATACAGAATTTATTAACTTGCATTAAGTGTAAAATAATTTTTCTTCCTCTTTCCCATTTCTCTATATTCTAATGAAGAGTGGCACTAGGGGACCCAGGGCAGTGGCCACATTGGGGTGAGTCACCTTTGTGACTTATCAATCCCCAGCCCCTTCCTCCTCCCCCAGAGCCTCACAGCCCGCCTGCAGTCTCTTCCACCTTTCCCTGGCCTTCCTCCTCCTTCTACTGTGTGCTGGTGCCTCAGCCACTCTTCTCCCCTGTGGGCTGCAACTGGTGCTCTGGACAAAGGCTGTCCCTCCACAGGCGGTAGGCGATGGAGGCGGTGACGGTGAGCCAGGCCAGGTAGGGCAGCAGAAGAAGGGCGGCCAGCTTGTTGATGGGGTGCCAGATCAGTGCCGTGCTCACAACCAGCCCGTAGAGCAGCAGCAGGTGCAGCAGGGCCTGGGCCAAGGGCAGGGCAGTCAGGCAGGCTGGCCTGAGAGCCAGACCCCCGGCCTTTCTGCAGCACCCTGGACGCCATGAGCCAAGTTCCTGGGACTCTGTGTCCACTGGAGTTCAGAAGAAGTCTGCCCACCCGACACCTGACTGCCCCTGATTGAGCTTCTGTGCTATCTGCTTCTGAGGCCTGGTGGTCTCACTGGCTCCAACATTACCTCCACTGCTGAGCACTGTATCTTACCAGACCAGGGGTGTGGGCTGCAAAAAAGAGAACCAGGGCGGTCCAGCTGATAGCGAGCTGCACGACGTAGAGGCCGAGAGGGAGGGCCAGGGGCCGCCCGAAGCCCCCTCCCATGTCCTTCCACACCAGGTAGGAGGCATAGCTGTGAAGAGATGGTGGCAGAAATGCTCAGGAGGAGGATGTTCCACGGCAAATGGAGGAAGCCCTCTGGCATAAGGACTCCTGGTTACAAAGAGAGAACCCTTGTGGGCTGAAATGAGGGTAAATGTGTCTAGGCAGCATTTGAGGGCTGAGAGGAGATGGTGGGAGCAGTTGGGCATGGTAAAGTGGGGGAGGGGTGGGAAAACTTGGAGAGGACTGGCTGGAAGCCTAGACAGACACAGAAGGAACCCATCATACAAGGTAAGATGGGGTGCCACCCCTTTGGAGGTCAGTATGCAGCAGTAGTTCAGGTATGGGGGACTTGTTTCCACTCCAGTGGGTACCAAGGCCATGGCATGGGAAACGGGTGCTCACCCCATGACAGAGTAGATAGTTGTCCACACAAGCAACAAAGCTTTGTAGGGTGGGCACCAGGGCAGCTTCCTCAGGCTGTCACACCAACCAGACAACCTATGTGGGGCAAGCAGCCCGACCAGGATGGGCCCCAGCTGGGGCAGGGCCACAAAGATGACCCCTTGAGGCCACATTCTCCTCAAGGAGGCAAAATCTGGGTGGAGGGCAGAGAACACGCTCATGGTGAGCCTTCCCCTTCATCCTTTCCTTGTGTCTCCTCGTCTGTCTCCTGCTCTCTGACACTATGCCCTGGTCTGAGCACCTGTCCCCCCATATGGATGGTCTGGGCATACAGGCCATCTCCCTACTTGGGCCAGTCCTGTCCCACTCCTTGCCCCTTTTCTGGTTTCTATGGACTTATTTTTCCCACACCTCTCATTTGGCACTCAGAGGATACTGTCTGGTATTGATAACTGCTTCTGAGGTAAAGGCTTCTCTCTCCCAATGAATATACGAATCCTGCCGCTCAGATCCACATACGACCATCTTTTTTTTACCTCCCACAGCAGGCGGCACTTGGCAGGCACTCCACAAGGACAGTGTCTTAGGCTGAACTCAACAAGGTGACATCACTGACCTGGAAGGACCATGTTCAAAAGGTGGGAGCCTTAGATCCCCGAGGGTCTTTTCTTGTCAACAGTGGGCCAGCCCATCTGCCCAGGGCTTATCTTACCACACCAGACTGGCAAACCCCAGGGGCCCAGCCCGCCTGAGCTCCTGCCTGAATTCAAACTCAGCTGAGTGACACTGTGGGTTCTTTTCTCTGAAGCCTTAGGTCTCATCTACCCCTCAGGGGCTGTGGCAAGTTCTTCCTATGCCTGTCCACTTCCAGAGGTTAGGTACCACAAACACACAGGCCCAGATTTCTTATGGCCTGATTTTTCAAGGAAACAAATGCCTGATCTTTGATTAAGAAGCTGCATGCCCATTTGCATGTTGCTGTGCACGCCATTCCCATGTGGGTCAATGCATAGCCCCTCCTCCAGCCAAGGCCCTCAACCCATATCATCCTTCTCATTTGCACATGATAGGTCAGCCTCCTCCTCATGATTGACAGGATTGGAAAGAAAAAAAAGGTAGTTATTCTCAGGGTTCTGAAGTGACTGACTGCCTACTGCCTGCTTGCCTGTCAAGGGCCCCTGACCAGGTCTTGGAAGTTCTGGGGACAGTGCTGATCCACCTGTCTGCCTGTGCATCCTTCTATTGATTTTTTCTGCTCTTCACTGTTTATTGGTTCGTCTTCTGTCTTCCAGTCTCTCTATCTCTGCTTTTTCTATTATTCTACCCAGTGATGGAATTCCGCCTCACCCTCCCACCCCCATCCTCTTTTCTCCTGTTCTCCACCATTCCCAGTGCCTCCTTATTCCCAGGCCTGTGCTCCCCTTACCTCAGACAGCACACCTCCCAGACTGGGTACCTGAAGGCATATGATGTGTGAAAGGCAGAGGAGGGTGGGGGAGGAGAAAAGGGTGGAGTGGAGCTCCCAGCTGGCCTGCCCTCCTCCAGTGACAAGGGTGGTATTGGCTTGAGAGCCCAGGTTGCTGCCTGCATGGCCCTGAGGGGCTCTCAGACCAGAGTCCCTGGTCTGCTGGTTGTGACCCCTGGAGGAGCCCCTTGATGGGTGGTTGAGACTTCGGCATTGTGAGACCTAGATGTCCTGAGACAGCTCAGCCCCAGGTTGCAGGGCCACTCAGAGCTTTGGTCTCTGCATCCTGTGAGTTAGCTCTGTGTCTACAGGGGTGGTGAGGGACCCTCAGATTTCTGTAGACCTTTCCTGTAACTGGGATTGTCCCCAAGTACCAGCTTTAAAAATGAGTTCATAGTACATGAACATGGCCCCTGGTTATAGCTTGCTAGTCGGCATGGCCTTTTCTGGCTTAGAACTCAAGCTTGACATCTTTTACAAACCCCTAGAACTTTATGACTCAGAGGAAAACAGCCTTCTGTGTGACTCAGACAGAACTTTCCCCGGGAAAGACGCACCTCTCCCCTCTTGGTCCTCATTGAAGTTTGGAGTACTCTCCCTTGCTTGTACTTTAGGCATGAGACCCCCTTCCAGGTTGGCTGCTCTCCACCATTCCTTTGCCCACCTCTCCATTCTGTGGACCCTGGGAGAGTTTATCTCATTCTCTTGCCTCTACTCCGGGGAAGGCAGCGAGAGGGAGTGGTTGCAGTCAGGCACAAGAGGCTAGAGAATCATTAACTGAGATGAAAGCAGTGGCGGTTCCTCAGTTCCTTCTGTTTTAGGGGAGATATAACTGGGGGGATGGGAGAGTTCACCACGGTTTCTCAACTGCAGGAGGCCAGACCATGGAGATAACCACTTAGTGTGCACCATTTTGCAGTGAGTGCTTTATATTTATTAGCTGAATAATGACAATGATTATCCCTCACAAGGTAGATATTATTTGCATTTGACAGACAAGGGAAACGAGGCTCAGGCAGGTTGAGTTACCCACCTAAGAGTACCTAGCTGACAGGTGGGTCACCTGGGTTCAGTGTTGGCAGTCTGAATCCAAAATGCATCTTTTCTCTTAGCTGGTCCATGCATTCATTCAACAAGTCTTTGTGGAATGCCTACTCTGGACCAGGCTGTATCAGGAGCGAGGATACAGCAGCAAGCAGCTACAGAATAATCAATCCTTTCTCATTGGAAGCTTTCATTCCACTGGCAGTATCTTTCCTAGACAGGGTTTTCAAAGAAGGACTAGGGCTGGCAAATGGCCTGAAGTTCAGCTCTTCCTCAGTGTCCCTGCCAGCTCGGAGTATGGGCAGGGGAAAGAACACTGGGTGGGGAGCAGGCATGCTCTCTCAGTGCCTCCTGTCATCTCTGTGCAGGGATGGGGTAGAACTGGGCACTGAGCTCCCTGGCCTTTGCCCCACTGTCAGCACCTGGGAGCTTCTTAGAGATGCAGAAGCTCAGGCCCCACCCCCTACCTATGGGACCAGAATCCACATTTTAACAAGATGCTTAGGTGGTTCCTGTGCACATTATAGTTTGAGAGGCTTTGGTTAAGTTTTCTTTCTTTTACATTCTGCAATTTCAATAGCCTTTGGTGGGGGAAAGTCACTCACCAGCAGAGGGCACTGTAGGGAGGGCATTCTCCTGTACCTGGTGCTGCACCTGTACCCAGGTTATCTCCTCTTGTCCCCGCCCTTCCAGATCTACACTGGCAAGTTCGCTGACTTCTGGGATCCCCAGCTACTCCCCCACCTTGGTTGGACTTTGCCAACAGACAGGGACTGGCTTCCCCACACCAATGTGGGTTGGCTGGGAGGACTCTGCCGGGAAGCCCTGGGCCACTCCAATCTGATTCTCCGCCCACCTGCACTGGTCTGCTGGCCTGGTTGACGGGGCTAGCTGACCTCTCTTTTTCTCAGAGAAGAAACTACCACTCCCAAATAAGCAGGCAGCCTCTGGGAGCACCTGCATGGTAAGGTAAGCACAACCCTAGGGCAGCTGAGGTTGGGGTGGGCATTGCATTGGGACCACCTGGGGCTTACAGGAGGAGTCAGGCCAGCTCAGCCAAGGCTGCCAGAGAGTGGAGACCCTGTGCTGGAGGAGAGGCAGAGGGGCTTGGGAGATGGCCCCCAAGTGGGTGTGAGGACCAGGGGTGTAAATCTATGCACTGTGGACATGTATGCCATGCTGATGAATGCTGCTCATGACTGAGGTTTGGACTCCTCCATCTTGGTACTTCTCATGTCCTTCAGTCAGTGGAGATCTATTAGGGTTGAGTAGGCAGTGATGTGGGAGATGAGTTGAGAATTTTCTCAAATAAGATGAGTGGAGCTTTGCAGCAGGAGCCTAAATCTTTGTGCTAGAGGAGGTGACGCCCTAGGGACAGGTAATGGCAGCATTCCAAAGGACCCTCGTCTTGGGAACGGCGGTCTGACACACTGGACATGTGGGTAATAAGGGGTCAGGCATGGGATTGGGAAGCTCCAGGCTACACTGAGCTGGTGGCCATGCTGTCAATTCAGGACCCTCCTGGGGCGTAGGGGAGGATGGAGCAAGGGCCGAGGCAGCCTGGACAGAACAACTACCAGTGTGGGAGAATGGGGGCTGAGCTGGGGGAGGAGTCGACCTGCTCTAGGCCAGGTAGTGAATGGGATCCATCTGAAAAGCCCGGTGAGGCTTTGGGGAGCAGTATATACTAACTGCTCCAGGGTGGGAGGCCTGGCAAAGGGCCTCTGCTGTGCCACATGATGGGGTGGAAGGGATTTGGACTCTGGTCTTTGGAGCCCAAGAAAGGTGGTTGCTGCGGAGCCAGAGCAGAGCTGTGCCTTTCTTTCACTCGGGCTGCCCCATCTCTGCCGCTGGCACCGCCGTGGGTGCGGCGTGGGGGTTGTCTCTCACTGTGGAACCGAAGATGTGCCTTTAGTTTCTCCTATTTATTTTTACTTTATGTTTGTTTCTTTCTCTTCCAACTTAATTTCTACTAAAAGTGGAAAAGTAGAGACCTGTGGAAAAACAAGGGGCAGGAAGAGGAAGGGAGTGTTTCCAGAAGTCCTTGTCATCCCTGCTCATTCTCTCACCTTCAGCTGTGGTTTATTAATCTACCATCCATCCCCACTGTGGGGAGAGGAGTTGGCTTCCTTATCGGTGAAGTGGAAATATAAGTAACACCTAGCCCACAAGGCTGCAGCGAGGATCGAATGAGAGAGGCCACATAGAATGCTTCAACACTGCGGTGCAAAGCAAAGCCCTGTAAATGTGAGCTCTTACTATTACAGGTATAATTCCAGTTATCTTTAATGTGGAAGAACTCAAAGGCATGGATAGGATGGAAAGGGAAGTTTCTCATCTCTTTCAGCCCCATTCTCACCAGATGTGGGGCATTGCCAAGTCATCCCCTTCACTTGTGTGCCTGGAAAAGGCCGTCAGCACCATCT
Organism: Tonatia bakeri; assembly: GCA_004024845.1. NCBI lineage: Eukaryota > Metazoa > Chordata > Mammalia > Chiroptera > Phyllostomidae > Tonatia > Tonatia bakeri. The sequence continues at coordinate 16,547 of PVIA01004523.1, forward strand.
GCACAGCTGGGTCCTATGACAAAGGGAATAGTGCACAACTTTCCTTCCTGTCTTCATTTTCAGGGAGGACACAGGGAGACAGTTCCTGCCCCAGTCCTCAATCCTCAGGATACAGAGGAGCTTCTGCCCCTGTCTGGGAGGAGCTAGGAAGGGGGCTTAGGCTCGATGGGTCCCAAGAAATGAAGGAAGGAGGGAAGCAGATGGGCAGTGAAGGAGCGGGAGGCTGGGGCAAGGCCTCAGCTCCCCGTGGGTGGTTTGAGTGAAGGGAGTCGGGAGCAACCGATGCCACACCCTTGTGAATCTGCCATGGAGTGAATGAGTCCCATTCCCCCAGAAGCTTCTTTAGAGCTGAAAAGGATGCCATATTCCGAAAGACTAAACTGGCAGTGCCTGGTATGCAGCTGGTCCTCAGAAAACTTTCATTTGAGGGGAAAAACACACGTGACCAAGTTTAATCAAGAGTTACTGAGTATGATGGGATGGTAGCGGAGAGAGATTTTGGAGGCATGAGGCTGTCTAGGGCTGCTGAGCTGGGGTGGGGGTGGGGCTGGGGCTTTACTGAGTAAGAGGGGTCCGGGTGAGGAGAAAAGGCAGGTGGGGGGGAACACAGGTGAGGGGTGAAACAGAGCAGTATGAGCAAAAGCCAGAGGCAAGAATTAATGAGATGTGAGGAGCCCAGTCTGGCTGGAGCAGAGAGTATTGCAGATCAAGGGAGGGAGAGGCAGTAGCTTCTGGAGGGCTTCAGGAAGAGCTGACTCGTGTGCGGGAGGCTGCTGGAAGGCCCAGGTCCCAGTTTAGGCCCCCACTGCTGGTGGGTGGCCGGGTAGCCAGGTGAGCAGGTGGTCAGTTTATGCTTTAGCCCTGCCTCATTCCAGCCTCACTGGAGGCCCCCACCTTTGTTTTTCTCTTTCTGCTTTCACTTTTTAACTTCTGTTACTCCTGTATTTTCACGTATCCCTGTGGGCTCCCTTCCGGCCTTTCTGCAGAAGGAGGGGCATAAATGAACAAGCATTTTGGATAGGGCTTTATCACCTACACATGCTTTTCACATGACCTCATGCCATCCTCGGAATCATTCTGAAAGGTAAATTTTTTCCAGTTGTAACAGCTTTTAAAAAGAATCGCAATGTTAATATAAAATATATGCCTAGTGTTAAAAATTCAAAGGATACAGATAAAAGAGAGTTTAAAAAAGCTGGTTTACACCTCCCACCCTCTCAATTTCTCATCTCTTTTGTTAAGGACCACACTGGGAATAGGTTGGGGTCTGTCCTCTCAGATCTGCATGTCTGAGACAGGAACCACTACCACGCGTGGCTACTGAGCACTTGAAATCGAGCGAGTCCCAACTGTGATGTGCTGTAAGTGTGACGTGCACACGGTGTTCAAAAACTTACTGTGAAAAAAGGATGTAAAATATCTCATGAATAATTCGATATTGATTACTTGCTGAAGTAATACTATTTTGAATGTATTGAGTAAAATATATTATTAAAATCAATCTCTCCTTTTTTAACCTTTTTAAATGGGCTGCCAGGAAGTTCAAACTTACACGTTTGGCTCACATCGTATTTGAATCACACAGCACCACTCCAGACCTTTCTCTGTAATGTATTATCTGGGGCTGGCAGAGTCAGTTTACAGCTGTGAGTATGCAAAACAGTTTATTCTTGTATTATTTATTTATTAATTATTGTATGATTTATTTGTATTATGTAAACTTACTTTTGCCACCCCCATATATACACTTATAAAAATGTATCTATACATATATATATATATATAGTTTTGTTATTTACATTAAGGAGATCAGAGGATTCTAGCTCCCTGTGAATTGCTTTTCCACTTAAAGATTTTTTTTCCATATTGGCACATATAGATCAAGGTAGATAGTTTGACAGACGAGAAAACTGAGGTACATTAAGGAACATGACAAGCACACTCAGCCAGTGACCAAGGTGGCATTTCAATTCACATCCTCTAAACCCAAGCTCTTTCTGCCTCAGGGGAGTTTAATTTGATGTTTAGGCCATGAAGAGCTATGGTAGGTTCTTGAGTAAGAGAGAAATATGTGAAGCTCCATTAAAGGAATTCATCTGACTAGGTGTTTGGGGTGCACTGGAATAAAGGCAATGTGCTCTCTCACTGTAGTCATTTGGAAGCCAAGTCTTGGCTTCTATGACATTGAAAAGTCTTTGCCTGGCACTGACCTCCTTCCCCGTCCTGCCCTTGGCCTTGGCTGTCACAGGGGAGCTGGCGGCATCCAGTGACCAGGCAGATGTGCTTGCAGCAGAGTTCCAGTTCCTTCCAACCTGCCCAGTTCCTACTGCTGGTGGGGGTCCTGGTGGCAAGTGTCCTCCTTCTGGTCCAGTGCCTTCGACAGCACTGTCCTTGCTGGATGCGGAAGGCCTTCTGGAAGCTGGATAGGCAAGAGGAGCCAGTGTCTGAACCCCCACCCCTACCAGAAAATGAGTCCTCAAGGCCGTGCCCACCAGCCTCCCTGTCAGAGATGGCTGCCTTCTACCAGGAACTGCACATGCCCACCAAGGGCCACACCGTCATCCGTCAGCTGATGCACAAGCTGTTGGTATTTTCGGCTCGAGAGGTGGATCACCGCGGCGGCTGCCTGATACTCAAGGACACGGGCATCTCTCTGCTCATTCCACCAGGTAACAGCCCTGGCTTGCTTCTCACCATGTAGCTGTTCAGACTGAGCGTTGTACATTGGAGGGTGCATCATTCACAGACATCTTCCTAATTTTGAAAATTGTTTATATTTTTAGTATGACTTTATTGACTCCAAAGATGAATATGTTATATATTTTTGTGACAACTTCCTGGCAGGTGGAAGTAAAGCGCCTTGTTCTAATGAACGGTATGTTATGACAATCCTCCAGTACAGGAAAATAAAGTGGAGGAAGAGCATTTTTTGCAAATTCACACAAGCCCTGGATGGGCTAGTGGCAGCCCAGTAAGAAGGGCAGGTGACTTGTCAGCTCAAAGCTCACAGCTCTGGTTCTCCACCTGTACTGCCTTCCCGTGTGGGCACCCTCTACCCCGGGCTCCCACCCCTCCTCCCCTCCAACTCTGGCCTGGCCTCCCCTGGGGCATGGGTGTGCCTGCCTGTCAGGTCCCTCTCAGGTCTCCATCTCCCTAGGTGCTGTGGCTGTGGGCCGCCAGGAGCGGGTGTCACTGATCTTGGTGTGGGACCTGTCGGATGCCCCATCATTGTCCCGAGCCCAGGCGCTGGTGAGCCCCGTGGTGGCATGTGGACCCCATGGGGCCTCCTTCCTGAAGCCCTGCACCCTCACCTTCAAGCACTGTGCGCAGCAGCCCGGCCACACCCGCACCTACGGCAGCGACACGAACCTGCTGGAAGCTAAGGCCTGGAAGCCCCTGGGACAGTCAGGGGTCCACACCTCCCTGGACGAGTGTCGCATCAACCTCTCCCACTTCAGGTAGGCACGAGCCTATTGGCCTGTCCCTTCTGCCCTCCACTTTTTTCTGTTTGCTCCATCCTTATTTCTCTGTATGGATTTGCCCCTTTATCTGTCCCAGATGGCCTGCAAATCCCTTGTCCTGCTGTGTCCCTTCTTGATCCCTCTGTCCTAGAGTCTCTGACAGCTTGTGTCTCTCCAGTCCCGTCCAGGACTGCACACCCCCCATGGTCTCTGCCCATCTAGAAGGGCCTGACTTACCCCCAGCCCTCTTTCTGGAGGGGCCCTGTCCTATCCCCGCCTTTGTTTTCCTAAGGTTGTCTGTCTATGCCCTGTTCCCTTGTTCAGGATTATCCCCCAACTGTTTAGAGCGGTTTTTCTCCTCCAGTGCTCTAAGAAGCCATCCCATCTCTTGTTTGTCTTTAGCTCTGTCTTTCTAGGATCTTAGGCCCTTCTTCCTCTCACTTCCTTGCCATTCATGAACCAGAGCAGGACCAGCCATCTGTGGGACCCTTCCAAAGCATGGTGGCCCTGAGCCCTCCTTCCCGCTGTCCCGTGCTGGAGGATATTTACCGGCTCTTTTCCCACACTGTGTGATGGTCACTGAATGTGACCCACTTTTTGTCCCCTTACCAACTCCCCACCTCTACTTCCTCCCTATACATACCCTGGCCTGCTCTCCCAGGCTCCTTGAAGGGCCACACAGAGGCCTCTGGCACAGCAGGAGCTGGGTGGCTCATGTGCTTGTCTCCGTCACTCTCTCCCATCTACTCTGCAGCCTCTACACCTGTGTGCTGGAGGCCCCGGCAGGACAAGAAGCTCGAAAGTGGCTGCAGCTGGCGGTGTTCTGCTCCCCACTGGCACCAGGGCAGACCCACCTGCAGCTGCGTGTCTACTTCCTCAACAACACACCCTGCGCCCTGCAGTGGGCCCTGACCAACGAGCAGCCCCATGGCGGCCGCCTACGTGGGCCATGCCAGCTCTTCGACTTCACTGGGGCCCGAGGGGACCAGTATCTAAAGCTCAAGTACATCTCTGAGGGTGAGGGAAGGGTCTGGGCCTCCCACTGGGGTGGAAATCTAGGAGCCTCGGGTTCCTTCCAGCGACCACTGGGCAGACTCCAAAGGGAGCCCTCTGGCTCCTGCTGCTGCCTCCAGGGGACTCCGGGCTCTGCCCACTTCCTCCACCTCTCTGTGGCTCACTCAGCCCTGCCTCTTCCGTGGGAGGACAAGGTGGTGCAGAGTGGGTGGAGGGGAGGAGAGGCATGGCACCATCAGGAAGGAGGAGGATGCTTTTATTGTCCACCACCCCCCCCTGCCCCCCCCGGGCAGAGCTCATGTGGAGGAGGAGCCCCAGTCTTCCCTGCTTGGGCCCTTTCCCGTGTGGGCCGTGTGGGACAGGCTATGGGAACTGCCCCTGGGACCTAGAGCATCTGTATGGGCACATGTGCATGGGGTTTCTGGGGCTGGTGGGTGAGGGGAGATTTGGAGGGGAGGGTGCAAGGGTGGGGGGTCTGCATGCTGTGTGTGTGTAGGAAGTGTGTGGGGGTAGAAGAAAGACCACTCACAGGGTCTCCTGCCCAGGCTCTGTGGACTCCCATTCACTGGAGACCCCCCTCTTGACTTTGCTCCCTCCTCATCCATCAGCCCAGCACCCTGCATAGTACCTGCCACAGAGCAGGCTTCCTTAAACTCTGTGGAAGGCCTTGCCCTCTGAGACCTTCTGTTCTCTGTCACCTTCCCAGGTTGGGAGAATGTGGATGACAGCAGTTGCCAGCTGGTTCCCCATCTCCACATCTGGCATGGAAAGTGCCCTTTCCGCTCCTTCTGCTTCCGGAGAAAAGCAGGTAGTCTAGGCACCTGAGCCCACTTCCTGACCTCCCCTTTCCTCTCTCTACCTGGGCACCCTGGAGCTCTGCAGCTCTGCATTGGGCCATGCACACAGACCTGTTCAAGGAGAAAAGCCACAACAGGTCTTCTCAGAGAGAAGATGGAGTGTCCCGCCCAGCTTCTTTAGCATGCCAAAGCCTCACTGTAGAGCCCTTTCAGGTCTCCCACTCTTATGCCAGGACTTTTCCTTTGTCACCTGCCACATCCTCTCTTTTTTGTAGCCAATGAGAACGAAGACTGCTTAGCACTAACCAATGAGATCATCGTCACCATGCACACCTTCCAAGATGTGAGTTGGAGCTGAGGGCAATGGAAGGTTAGGGCCTGGGGGGAGTGCTGCACAAGCTGAGAGAGGAGTCTGGTGCCCAGTAAGTGTGGCCCTAATCACATAATCGAGCAGGTGAAGATGGTACCTGGCCTCCAAGTTACTCCCCATCCTTGACTCTTGTCTGTTCATGGATGAATCCAGTAGGAGGGTAAAAGAACCAAACCTTTTCTCAACCCAGGGGAATCTGGGCATCAAAGAGATGTGGTTTCTTTCTAAGCTGATTGTCTTCACCTGAGAGATGATGTCTATCTTCAGTGTGGAGAGTGGCCAGGAAGGGGTCTTCAGGAGGTGGGATTGGAGTCGGACATTCTACTCTCTCAAGGAAAGATACGGAGAAATCTTTGGGGAACCATGGTGGCATCTCAGTGGAGAGCAGGCAGATACCCCTCAGGGGTGTCGGCTGGGGAGGAGGAATCAAGGAAGGAGGAGTGGAGGGAAGGGGACATGTACGCCTGAGTTCAGTGCCCCAGGACCCCTCCCAGGACTTCTCCTGGTGTCTTAGGGTGCTCTCTGTTTGGTCTTCATGTCCTAGGTCTCAAAAACCGCAGCACACAAACTTACGGCTGAAGGTTCTGGGGTCAGAGAAGCAGAGGGTGGGGGTCCTGTGTGGGCAGGGCTGCATCTACTGATAAAGTAGCTCTGAGTGACAGGCTGAGGGACAACATGGGAAATAGAGGTAGGTTCCCCAGCTTCTTGCTTAGATGTCTTCTGATCCCTGAGCGTGTCCCTGGCACTTCTGTTGGCGCAGGGCTTGGAGACCAAGTACATGGAAATCCTCAGATTCCAGGCAGCAGAGGAGGAACACTGGGCAGCACCACCCCCTGTCTCCCAGCCACCTCCATGCAATAGGTGAGGTAGGGGTTGCTTGGGCTGCTGCCTGCGGGGTGTTTGGGATTCCCTCCCCAGTGCCTAAGGCATTTGGGAATGTGTAGAACCAGACTGGGAAGTCTCTGATCCTCTCCTCTGAGAACACCCTTCCCTGGGCCTCAGGTTGCCTCCCGAGCTCTTTGAGCAGCTGCAGATGTTATTGGAGCCAAACAGCATCACAGGCAATGACTGGAGGAAACTGGCTACTCACCTGGGGCTCTGCGGCATGAAGATTCGGTAAGAAGGACAAGGTCTATGGATGAGACAGAAGGGGGATTTTTAGGATGCCAGATAAGGGAGAAACTTAAAAGGCAGAGAATGGCTACTCCTACCCTATTGCCCATAAAAGGGCAGCTCTTTCCCTTTACCACTCTATTTTCAGCCTAGAGCGATGCCTAGCTCATAATAGGTGCTCAATGAAAACTTAGACTTGAATCAATTAACATGTAAGTTACATATGAGTGCTTAACATACTGCACCCTGAGGTGTAGACTGGCAGACTATAAGATAATGTGTATAAGGTATGTAGTTGAGTGCCTGGCACATGTTAATAAATGTCGGCAATAATGGGGGCAATGCAGCCATGGTCCCTGCCAAGAGAAATCAGTATAACAATTTTGAGCTAAGCTCCAGAACCCTGACTGTGAGTGTGGTGCTCAGGGAGGAATTCACCCAGGAGATGGAACTAGAGCTGGGTCCAGCTGAAAATGGGGTGGATTCTAAAATCACTCATTTATTAAACATTTATCAAGTACCTACAATGTCCTGGAGAACTACGCTAAACTTTAGGACACAAGATGAATAGTCTTAGCCCCAGGAGCTCACATTCTAATAAGGGATACAAATTGCTTAACAGAATAAAGGCAAGTGTTCCTTGTGCCTTATTGCATGTATCCTATATTGCAGAGCAAGTTGAAAACAGATAGAGGCACAAAATAGTTAAAGGAAGTTGTGAGAGCAGAACGGTCTTCCCCTAGGAGATGGGAAGGGAGGTTGGCCATTCTATTTGCCGAGGGCAGCAAGAGTTTGTGGGCGGACTGTGTGCAAAGTGGTAAATGGTTAGCCTGAAGAAGGAAGGTTCAGAACGGGATCAGGAAAGAAAGGTCAGAAAAAAAGCAGGGCGAGGCCAAGTGGTGGATGAGCGGGAAAATGAGGGGTGTGAGCTTGGTGAGTAGAAAAAAGAGACTCTGGAAGGTTTTTGAGCAGGGGAGGGTCTTGGTAAAAGCCATGGTTTAGAACAACCGTTTCTCCAGGTGTGGGCAGAATCTGTGGCCTGGGAGAGAGGAAGGAGGAGAGCAGAGTGTGTTGGGGGAGGTAGCAGTTGGAGGTAGAAAGGACAACTACAGGAGATCAGAGCTGGAAGCCACCTCAGGTCCTCTCATCCAAGCCATGGGGTAAGAAGAGGAAACTGAGGCCTGGAGAGGAGTGACCTTTGAGCCACGGCAATCTCAGATTTCAAAGTCCTGGGCCCTCCCTCCCTAATGCCACCTTGAGTCTCCTGGAAGGCAGCAAGAGCAGGATGAGGACCAGAACTGGGGGCAGGGTGTGGATCTCACTGCAGTGCCCCTGGCTCCTTTCCTTTCCTCCCATACCTGTGGCTAGGTTCCTGTCCTGTCAACGAAGCCCCGCCGCGGCCATCCTGGAGCTTTTTGAGGAGCAGAACGGCAGCCTGCAGGAGCTGCACTACCTCATGACCATTATGGAGCGGCTGGACTGCGCTTCTGTCATCCAGAACTACCTGACTGTCAACAGCCCAGCCCCGGTGCGAGGGGGCGCCTGGGAGAACCAGGGCCTGGAGCTGGAGCTGGAGCGGCAGCTGGATGAGAAGCTCTGAGTGCCCCACCACCTGGGGTGGGGCGTGGTCCGCAGCCCTCTACGAACTGGGGTGTGCCCAGACATCTAGGAAGAACATAGCCGCTGCTTCTGTCTGTGCCCACCAACCTCATCAGAATCCCCAGACCGTGCCTAGGGCCACTGTGAAGCTGGACTGCCATCGTCAGCCTCTCAGGATCAGGACCACCCTGTGACCTGCTTTGTCCTGTGTGCAGATCACCTACTGGACGGTAGGGGGCGCAGGAGGCCGAGAGATGGCCCCGCTTGGCCATGCTTTGGGGAAGCTATTTAACAGACCAACGGACTACTACGTTGCGGTGTTGGCACACCTTGGAGACTGGTCAGCCCACAGTGGTCACCGAGCACTTAGTGATACCCAGAATTGGACTGGGTATCATGCGGAATCTTGGAATATATGAGAGATTTTGGAGACTTGACAGGCCTACAGTTCTCTTGTGGGAGTCAAGATGGGCTTATAGGGGCTGAGGGCCAACTCTAAAACAATGTATGCAGGGTGGGGGAAAAGCAGGTTTACAGTTGTGAGTAGCAGAAGAATTTATTCTTGTATTATTATTTATTAATTATTGTGTTATTTTCCATAGGAACAACAGTAAACCTACTTTCGCCCCACCTGTGTCTCCTGTGGTTAGGGGAGGTGGGAGTGGAATGAACTGTACTGCTTCAGGGATTGAGAAGAGGGGGAGCTGAGTATGGGCTGGAGCAGTGAGGATGCTGGGCATGTGAAAGTGATTCAGAGACCTTTAGGTGGGGGTCGGGGGACATAGCGACTATACTGAGGGTAGGAGCCAAGAGTGAGCGTGGAGGGTTGAGGTGTCAGGAGTCTGGCCTTGTGGATGTGAGGTGAGGGTCCACAGGGGTTCAAAGCCTGATCTATTATACCTGGCTGTCTGCCTGTCTCCTTTGCCTTCCTTTGTCTTTTTATCCTTGCCTGTTCTTTCTCTCTCTGCCATTATGTCTGTTATAAAACATCAAAGCTGAAAGGAAACTTCAAGATTATCATTCTTGCCCAATCTTTTATGTCTTTATTTCAAACTGTGAGTTTTAAGCCTCTGTGACTTCATTTTGCTGTCACAATCTCCTGCAGTCCTTCATCCCTGAATACGTCTCTCTGTTACTCTGTGTCTTAGCATCTTTCTTTCTCTACTTTGTTACTGCACCTGCCTTTGTGTGTTTCATTCTCTGAAACCCTCTGTCATTGCCCTCAAGCAAGTGTCTCTAAACCAATGCTGTGTATCAAGGGCTATCGAAAGACACTGCGCTGCTCTGAATCAAGATCAAGTTTAGGGTCAGGAAATAAAGAGATTAAAGAACAACCCCCTGCCCCTAGTCACACGAATATTTTATTCAGCACCTACTATGTGCTATATAGACACTATATAGAGAAGAAGTTGATAGCTGGGTCCTGAGTAGGGCACAAAGGGTTTGACTCAACTCTACCAATTCTTTTGTTTGCAAACAGGTGTTAACTTTTTCAAGGGCAGGTGAACAATCTCTTTGGCAACATTACCAATTTGCTTCTGTATTTAATTTAAAAAACATTAAGCCTTTTTCTATGATGAACAATGTTGTATAATAAATTATGGAAATTGCCTTTCTTTGTTACTAGCTGTACTTCGCTCAGATTGATACATTTGGTTGTGGGTATAAATGATTTTATTTGGTAAAACTGTATGAGAGGGGCAGGCTGGAGGGAGCATTTTGTAGATTGTTCTTCCAGTTTGAAAATGGTCAGGGTCCAGCACGGTAAATCAGGGAAGGTCACTTTACTTTCCGTTGGAAGCAGGTGAGGCCCTTCCACCATATCCCTCTTCCCTTAGCTCCATCCACCCTCCCCCACCCTTGTCATTAGCCCTCCCACCCCACCGGGGGCTGCCAGCCACTCCAGGTTGGTACCTCAGCCTCCTCCCCCTGCACTTGGCTCAGGATTGGTCTGCTCAGAGCATTTCCCCCTGGAATCCCAACACACTTTCCCCCCTTTCTCCCATCATCTCTTCCTTGCTTTCCACACCAGCCAAAGGCATCTTTATTTTGTGTTCTTTCCAGATTGTGAAGAAATCATTTTAAGAGTTTCAAGTCTTCTGGAAATGTGAATAAAGGCCAGGAAGGTTTCTGTGATGGGACTAATGCCTCTGGCTCCTCCCTGCCCTAATTCCTCAGAAGGGACTGGAAGAGGAAGTGCCAGGAAAGGGAGGCTTGGAAATCTTGGGGTAGGTGGCAGGCTGCCTGATCCCAGTCTGCTGGGTTTGCCTTTCCCAAATCAAACCTGATGTGCATGTATCTGCTGTCACCTACAGCTGAGACATGTTCTAGGGACATTAAGAGACTCAGCGCTCAGCCCTGGTCATAGCATTAATTAGAACAGCTCTCATTTCTCTGGCTTCAGTTTCTTTACCCTTAGAATGAATCAACTGTGTTCCAGGCTCTCCAAGGATCTTCTTTTGAATTCATAGGGTTGTGCAGAGACAGCACAGTGGTGACTCAGGGGACATACACTTGGGGATTTTTCTTTGCATATGGCCTTTAAATAGAGCAATTGGTCACTGCCTGTGGCCTTACCTCCAGCCCTTTCTCTATAGGTTAGTGTCACCAGCATATGTTGGCAATGTAGTCTTTCCTATAAGTCAGTGAGGCAACTGCTGGGCTAGCTGCCCGCTGAGCAGCCTGGCACCAAAGAATAGACAAGAGCCACACACAGTAACTATGCTTTTCACTCAGCTTTTACTGAATGCAGGTTCACTCAAAGTAGAACATCAACACACATTAATATCCTACTCACACTCTAACAATCTAACAGAATTATAACACACACAGCAATCAATGGGGGATAATGAATCCGAGTCCCAGAGTCTCAGTCTGCAGGTGCAGGAGACAGCACGGTGGGCAAAGGAGTGATCAGTGTCTTGCAAGGAAGGTTCTCCAGAGCCAGGAGGGCAGCAGGGCAGATGAAACGAAGTCTTCAGTCTGGGAGGGCAGAGCTTTCAGTGGTCGATGCCAAGGGAGATCAGCGTGGTGTGGAGCAGCGCTCTGCTGTGTGGAGCTCAGCTGTCTCAGCAGTGGTCTAGAACTTGTCTGTTATTCCTTGAAAGTGGTGTACTCCACTTTTCTGGGTCTTTTTGATAAATGTCTTGGCACCCTTGATGTCAAATGTGGAATTGACCCAGGAGCCTATGGGTGGTACCTGGCTGTTCTGCTTGACACCCTGCTGGCAAGTGTGGAATTTGCCCAGGAGCCTATCCATGGGTGGCCCCGCTCTGCAGACGTGGCTGTTCTGATCACACGTGCAGATATCTTGGGTGTGTCTCCTTGCCAGATGTGTCTAGCATGACTTAGGTAGTTTCCCTCTTGAACCAAAATGTCATGGGTGACTGACAGCCGTCTTGGTTGACATGAGTGACTCCATTTTGTTTTCTATACTTTATGCTATCTTGATTGGACCAATGCCATTTTATTGATCCTGCTCTCCACAGAGCCTAGTTCCTAAAAACAGTAAATGTGTGACTTCTGCTTTTATGCATGTTGTAGAAGCCCATGCCTAAACTTCTTCATGTTGGGTTTAGAGCTGGGAGGAGAGTGAGCAGGAGAGGTCAGGTCTTTGGGGTTACACACTCCAGACCTCAGAGGTAACATGTGCTTGGCACCCTGTTTACCTGCTGAGTGACATTCATGCCAGTGCCCAGATTCGTGTTGTCCAACAGAAATAGAATGAAAGTCACATATTTAATTTTATATTTTCTAGTAGTCACCTCAAAAAATGTAAACAGAAACAGGTCAAGTCACTTTTAATAATATATTTTATTTAACAGAATATATTTAAAGTATTATAATTTCCATATGTGATCAATAAAAAATTATTAATGGCATATTTTACACTTTTTTTCTTAAAGTATTCGGAATTTGGTATGTAGTTTACAGTTAGAGCACATCTCAATTTATACTGAAAATGTGCTAAATTTTTATTAGAAATATTTGATAAGTATTTAGCTTTTATAAAATTTATAGTATAAAAAGTACATTTACATACACAAGTTAAGCTAAAAGTGTTCTAAAAATAAAATAGGTATAAATTTAAAAATTTAAATCAATTGAAATAAAATAAAAATGCAGTTCCTCAGTTGTACTAGCTACATTTCAAGTGGTCAGTAGCTGTGTGCTAGTGGGTCCTGTAATGGACAGTGGAGGTATGGCTCATGGATCCAGTTGGGCATAACTTCATAGTGTGCTTGACCTTTGTTCATTCATTCACCAAACATTTGCTGAGCACCCACCATGCACAAAGTGTTGGTGATAAAAGTTCAACTAAAAAAAGCATACTTGTTCTGTGGGAGCTTCTGGAATGGTGGCAATGGGGAGAAGGGCTTTTTTCTTCCATCCCTTTCCACACTCCACCTGACGCAAGAAGGAAATGGAGGAGTCTCAGGCAGACCCTCTCTGCTGTAGAAATGGCTCACATGGCAGTGTGATGGAGAGGCCTGGGATTCAGTCAGGTGTTCCGGTCATCCAGCACATTCGGTGGGTTCTTGGATGCTGGCAACAGAATTCACTCTGGTTGGTTGAGGCAATCAGAGGATTTTACTCTGAAAGATAAATAATAACTTGGAAGGCTGAGAAGTAAAATTGAGTAATGTTTCCAGCAATGATGCCCTAAACTGTGCTGTAGGATTAACCCAAGTGGGAGAAACTGGTATTACTATGGCTGCACTAGTGAGCACTAGGTCTCAGGAACTGCAGGTGCTCCTGCCCACCACTGCAGATCTCACCACTGGTTCTGAAAGCTGAGGCCTCTGCTGCCATCCATGTCAGCCAACATGGAAACTCCATGCACTGTACTGCCTGCTTCTTCACGCTACCCATTTCTGGATGAATCTCAAGTATGGGCATCAATCAGATTGGCAGCACTCTGATTGCACGCCGAATCCTGGCTGCAAAGGAGCCTGCAAGGTTGAACTCTGACTTGAATATTGGGGAGGTAGGATTCATTACATGCAAATATTCCCAAATATGGAAAAATATTCAGAAGTTGATTGAGAGCCATGAATGTGACAGATTTCCATTACAGCCAGGTGCAGTTAATGCTATGGCCCCAGGCAGCAAAATCTCTTCCCAAAAAGAGTCGTGATCTCAGCAAGTGTTGGTGTTATTCCCTGACTTTCAGAATCATCTCAGTAAAGTGCGACTTCACACATCCCTCAGGATATCCCTGTGATCCCTGCACAATCCAGGGTCAAACCTTGACATATTTCATGGGAATGCAACAAAAGCTCACCAACAGAAGTGAACTGGTTTACCAAGTTCCTTCTCTAGCCCCACATACATTCCTGTACTGCAGAGGCTGAAAAGGAAACCCACATTTCCTAGATTCCTTGGCAGATGGGGATCTAGATATGTTTAGTTTCTGCGAATCAGCTGAACTCATGTAGGATCTTGATTCAGCAAGTAGTCTGGGGAGTTGAACAGGGCATGAGACTCCTTTATTTTTGAGGAGCTGCAGTCCAGGAGCCAGCAGCTGTGGCAGCACCTTCCTGACTTGGCAGCTTCCTCAGTGCCCTGGTTGGTGTCAAAGGGGCTATTATTTTATGAATATATATTGATAGAGAAGATAGTTTTATTAAACTATTTTTACTTGTCAAAATAAAAAGTTAGTGATTTTGTGTTGATTTTCCCCTCCCCAAATTAAAAAACCAAACCAAACCAATGATTGGTATTTGAATACAAAAGCCTAGGCCCTGGCTGGTGTGGCTCAGTGGATTGAGCACTGGACTGCAAACCTAAGTGTCGCTGGTTTGATTCCCAGTCAGGGCACAAGCCTGGGTTGCAGGCCAGGATCCCAGGAGGGAGTGCATGAGATGCAACCACACATTGATGTTTCTTTCCCTCTCTTTCTCCCTCCCTTCCTCTCTCTCTAAAAATAAATAAATAGATAAAAGTAAAAAAAATACAAAAGCCTGGGAGTAAATACTCTATTATGAGAACTTTTATCCTGACTCATCCTTTTTAAAGCCTTACACAAGTATGTTTATTCATCTACTCGGCACATATTTGAATATTTATTATGTGCTTAGAATCATGGTGTCCCTCATTTACTTTCTTATCTTTAGGCAATCTTTCTCATGCTGTCTTAATTCTAGCCTATGCTAGTTTCCTCTTGGCCAACAAAAAGCTAACATCAATACTAGCTGGTTAGTGTCATAAAGACATTACCCTGAGGACAGGAATATGCTTTCTCTCAAGTAGCAGCCTTCAGGTGGGAGTAGGTTTGTTTTGCAAAAAAGCTAGGAAAGATGCAATCATAAAATTAAGAATAATATTTAGAAAATGCTGAAGTGGGTGAATATGGGATTTTAGAAAAATTCCTTAGTGGGGTGGAGAGTAGAGATGGGGATGGGGAAGGACCTAACACCTAATCTGGGGAGGAGCTGGCCACCCCGTCCCTGGGAATCTCAGAAAAACGTAAGACACAGTGTGACAGAGAAGGGGACACAGTGTCATTGGTCATCTTGGATGTCTATGAAGGGAACCTTCACATCCTGCTTGTGCCTGTTGCATACTCACCCACAGGCTTCCCCAAAGTTGAGCTTCTTGAGCTGGGGCTGAAGAGGCCGTCCGTGGCTAGGTAGCAGAAGTGGACAACTTTCAGTGCCCATGGTCTTAGCCCTTGAGAAGCTCCTGTTTCTGGAAACTCTCTTTCTTTGTGTGTTTGTGTTGTTCTTTTTGCCTGTGACTACCCACTTCTTTCTGAACCAGGCTGGTCAGATAAGACTCTGGTACGTTTCCCGATGGGAGCACATCAGGTGACCCTCTTCAGCTTTTGTCTCTTTCCCTTAATGGACTCCTTTTAACTAATTTGATTTCATCAAAGCAGAATGCAATTCCATTCCTTGGAGGCTCAGTCGTGGCAGCCTGGTAATGTGGGACAAAGTAAGGGCCCCCAAACTCCACCGACTTGAACTTAAAAATCAGCTCTATCACTTTTCATGAAGACCTGGGCAAGTCACTTGATGTGTGTGAGGTTCCATCTCTCTGTCTGGATGATGGGGATAACAACACCCTCCTTGAAAGGCTGTTGTGAGGATGAATGAGACCATGAATATAAAACACTCAGCCCACTGCCTGCATTTGGCTTGGTTCAATAATATTTGATGTCTTTCTCTTGATGTCTGTAACACCATGCAGTGACCCCTGGGTTGGACTTTTATGGACTCCATTCCCCTCAGCAACATCACCCCAATTTCCTTTCAGGAGTCATCTTTCCCCACTGGGAGTAGTCTTAGAGGGAGATAATACCAAAGAGGCAGATTCTTTCTTTCCTGCCCTTGGTATAGCCAGGGGGTTGGGACACACCATTATCACTCCAGACACCGACTCCTGGGACAATAGACTGAGGACTTGCCATAAAATGAGTGTTTGTGTTCTTCAAATATTCATATTTTAAAATATGAACACTGAGTAGGATGGTATTAGGAAGGGGGGCCTTTGGGGTAGTTAGGCCATGAGGGTGGGGCTGTCCCAAATGGGAGTAGTGCCCTTATGGGAAGAGACATGAGAGGTCTTGCTTCACCTCTCTCTGCTCCGCTCTCTGCATGTGAGGACGTGAGAAGATGCTCGTGGGAAACTGGGAAGAGCTGTCACCTGACACCAGATTGCTGGCACCTTGATCTTGGGCTTCCCAGCCTCCAGAATTGTAAGAATTCAATGCTTGTTGTTCAAGCCGCCCAGTCTGTGGTATTCTATTATAGCAGCCTGAAGTGACTCAGATGGGATGTGTGGAATGGTTAGTGGCTCCTCAGAGCCATGGAGGTGTGCCTACCTGGGTATTCCTCTCTCTGTTGCCCTGGTTGCCAGGAGCCCCTCCCAGAAACTTCCCCTTTGGCTCACATTTGCCAGAACTGGTTTCTCTTGGAACCAAGAGCCCAGTATAACACCCCTTAACCTTCTACTTTAGCAATGAAATAGCCTAGGCTCTGTATTAGTTATCTACCACTGTATAACAAATCACCCCCTAAATTAGTGACTTAAAAAACAACAATCATCATTTACTAGCTCTCAGTTTCTATGGGTCAGAGCAGTTGTGGTTCAGGGTCTCTCTTGAGGTTGCATTGCCTGAAGGTTTGACTGGGGTGGGAGGACCCACTTTCACAGTGACCCATTCACATGAGGGAAGTTGGTGCTGGTTGTTGTCCAGGGGCCACAGTCCCTATGCCCATGGGGCTCCCATAGAACCTGTAAAGGTTCTTGAGAACCTTTACAGGGTGGTGGCTACATTGTTGATTCTAGATGTCCTGATGAGGTGGCCAGGGGTAAAACAACTGTGACCTCTGGGGTTTGGAACCACCTGTGCCCGGCAAGTCAACAACATTCTTCCTCTGAAGTTGTTTCTAAGCAGAGAAGGCTTATTTTAATCTTGGCTAATCCTAACTGTTTTGTTCTCCAGCTGCTTAAAACAGGATTGCCTTAGCAAAACTTGGAGCAATGCTGTTTAATCTTTTTCAGAAGGTTTTGAAAGGTCACATACTCCTTGGCAATCATTTCCCAGTGGAGCATCATAACAGCCCTATAGGGCAGGCAAGGATGTAGTGACCCCAGTTCACAAATGAGACTGAGGCCTTGGCTGACAAGTAAGTGATGGTCAGTCAGGCACAGAGGTTAAAGGCACAGTGTCAGGAAAGAGATAGGCCTGGGTTTCAAGTCTGAGTCTGTCATTTATTAGCTGTGTGACCTTGAATGAACTGCTTGCTGTATCTGTCTGCCTCCATTTCTGCATCTGTAAAATCTGGGGAACAGTAGTGCCACAACAATGGTGTCAGTCTTTGGTATTGTCAGGGTTAATGAGACAGCTTATATAAAATGCTTAGTGTAGTGTCTGACACTTAATAAGCACTCAGCAAGCGTGAGCTGCTGTAATGAATATTAGCTCAGACTAGGGCAGATTATGTATTTTAGTAATTTGCACAGTGGGTTGGTTTGTTCTCATTGGTGAACACACTCTTTGGTGCTTGGAAATAAGAAAGACAACATACCCCCCTCCTCCTTGTCTCCCCCACCGCCCTATGGCTCCTCCTTGTCTCCTATTCCTCCTCAGTTGTCTTTTTTACTATCCTGGTATTTGAAGAATGCAGGGTTATAAAAATTTATAGGGTTCCTGTGTAGTATCCAATTTACTGCAGGCCTTCAGGAAACTGTGTTCAATAAGTACTTGTTAACTCAATCAAAAATCAAGTCATCCATGTGGATTAATGATTAGCTGCCCAGCTGGCTCAGCAGCCCACACACATGCTCCTGCAAAGCTCCTTCAGGCTCACCTGTGGAAACCTGTTCGCTTCAGCCCAGACCTTGGACAGCATCACTTGTGGCCTTCCCAAGGGGCAGCTTTGGTCCTCTCAGACCGAAAATAACCCCTTGACATGTGACAACACTTCTCCACTTAATAGGCCATGCCACATCCATTATTTTCTGGATTCTCTTCCGCAAAGAACTGAGGGCTGAGAGAGAAGTTCAGTGATTTTCCCAAGTAGAGGCCCTGGACCCAAATCCAAGCCCCTTTGTTCTGAAGCCTGGACAATGATGACAGCTGAAAATTCCGTCCGAATCCTTACCCTGGTTAGAGCTAAGTCTTGCATCTCCCTTAGATCCCTGTAAATAAAACATGCAAGACACACATGTTATCTGTAGGGCATCCAGCTCTACACCAATGGCTAAACTTGTTAGATGAGATAGCTATTACCTAGGGCAAGTATTCATCCACATGTTCATCTTTGGGTGTGACCAGTGGAGGCTGACAGCTGTCCACGAGAACTTATTTCCCTCTTCCTCACTGTAAAAGAATTGCAGTGGGCACACATTTCCCAGTGCCCCTGCAGTTAGGTGAGACCATGTGACCAAGTTCTCACCAACAGAATGTGAGGGAACTGATGTGGGAGACTTCCAGGCGCAGTGCCCTAGAGCAATCAGCCCATCTCCTCCAAGTTTCCTTTCTTTTTCCCACTGGCTGAAAGCAGACATGGCAATGACCCAGCTTCCACTGTGAGGATGAGGACCATGTCTTGGAAGATGGCAGAGAAACAAGCTGGAGAGAGAATTGCTCATTGATCCTCTGCCTGAAGCGGAGCTGTCTGCTGGCCAGGAAGACTCTCTCAGATGTTATGTGAGAGAGAAACAAACTTCTAGCTTCTTTAAGTGGGGTCTCTTTGTGACAGCAGTCTACCTATCTGTCAGAATTAGGTGAGTTTACCCACATGAACTGCTTGGTGTTGGGCCTGGCACATAGTGAATGCTCAGTAAATGTTAGCTTTTACTATGACTCATTCATGTATCAGAACTTTGTATGTATCTCTGAGACACTGAGTGGAGAATTCAGGAGCAGTTTTTACAAGGGTTGGACATGGGCTGCCGTGTCCTGCTGCCCCTGTGCCCAGGTGACCAAGCATGGCCCGGACTGGGCTTCTGTCCTCCTATTGCATGGAACGTTGAGAGGCTTCAGGCAGGGGACTCAGTGGACTTGGCTGAGTTTGCTGATTCCAGGAGGTAGCTTTTTGAATCTGTGCCCTGATCACCTCTAGGTCTGGTAGAGGGACCCCCATGAGGCAACACGGTGGAGTGCCTGAAAATAGAAGGTATGCATAGGTGGGATGGCCGAGAGGAGCAGAACATAGCAACAATGGGGACTTGTGCTGGAAACCTCCAGAGGTCCCCAGTAATAAGGATGAGATTTGGGGTGAGGCAGGAGCTCTGTAATAGTGAGTAGGTGCAAACACTGGTGAAACATGGGTGATGCCCATTACTGTGAGTCCCTCTGCAGACCAGTATGGCTGGAAAACTTGGGTTACCCTAAAATAAAAGAGTTTACAGAGGGGGCAGCTATGACATTTTATACTTCTTATGATTGGAATGAGGGCCCCTACTGCATGATTGACGTTTTTGTGCTGTTCTTTACTTGATAGGAACTATTTAGAATCTTCACACTCCACCTTGGCCCTGTATTTTCAACAGGATGTTTCTATATGCATTCTTTTGTTTTTTCAGTTTTTCACTTTGAAGGCATTATAGACTCATAAGAAGTTGCACAAAGGGTCCAGAGAGCTCTGATAGCCTCATCACGCACCCCCCAGCAGTGACGTCTTACTAACTGTGGTGCATCACCACAACCAGAGAATTAACATGGGCAAAGCACAATCAACCCGACCACGGACCTTCCTCAGATTTCACTAGCTTTTGCAAGTACTCTTTGTTTGCTATGTCTTTGTGCAAAATCCTATTGTATTTTGTCACATGTATAGATTCCTTTACCACAATTGCCATGTCTCAGTATCTTTTGCTTCATAGCAGCAACAAATAAGTATGTTATAAACCGACAGTGCAGTTAGGAAGAGCATGAGCTTTGTCATCAGCCAGATCTGTTTTCGAACCCTGGCTTCTTCAAGAAGAAGAAGAAGCTAGCTACTAGGTTATACTTGGTAGCTGTGTGACCTTGGACAGAAATGATAACTGAATCTTTTGGAGCCTGTTTCCCCATCTGGGGATGGGGAAGATACAAACAGCACCTGCAGTCTGGGTTTTCAGGAAGATTAGATGAGGTTGTTCCCAGCAGAGTGCGTGCACCATGTTTATGTTCTGCAGTATCAGTGTCCTGGTGTCGCTGTCTTCTGACTTCACGACTCAGGGTTGTTGACCCAGTATCTGGGATAATTAAGGTTCACAAGAAGGAAAAGGGTGCAGGAGAACCTGCATGTGATGTACTCAGCACACTGGGGCTACACTTCTCAGCTCCCCTCCCCAGGACACTTGCCTGTGATAACCCCATGGCAAGGGCCCTGCCATCAGCCTGGATGACGACGCATGACCCACTCAGCTCCCCCTCACAGATGCCATGAACAGGAAGCTCCTCAGAGGCCCCATTTGACTCTTGCCTATATTTCTTTATTTTTCCAAGGATCTTTGCAAAACCGCAGCTCTGTTTTGCACCTGCTTTATCATCTTTTCCTGCTCCTTACCGCCACCCCCTTGTTTTTAAATCATGACCAATGGGAACAACTCATGTTCCAAATGTGAGACTATGATATACAGAAATACACATGTGCAAATCAGGATTTTATTTAAGGAGAACCTGATTGGAGAGAGATTACTGTAGTCATATCAACACCTCTTATTAGATTGTGAGCTCCTTGAAGGCAAAGATTCTCTGTTTGAGTTGTCATGTCACATTTTGGGTGCCTATGCATGCTAACTGCCCCCACCCCAAATAATAACCCCACACAAATAATGATAGATTCCATTGGCTGAGTCCCTACCATGTCCTTGTCACAGTGCTTGAAGCTCTAATTCATATAACATGTTGGAAAGTAGGTGTTATTACGGTCTCCATTTGTGGATGCAGGAACTGAGGCTCAAGATGATGCAATGGCCAGCCAGAAACTTGTTCTGTTCTCTCCCCAGAACAGATGCACCCTGCACTTCAACCTGACACCTCTCCATTGATGTCTGCTTGATCAACAACATGAAGCCCAGAGCTGCTCCTGGGGACTGTGTCATCTATACAGTGGCATTATGCATCTCTGTGTGGGTCCTGTCACAGGATCCTTAGGGGGATCCAATGACCTGTGAGTGGGGACTGCCCACCAAAACATGGCACTGTAGATAGCGCACATGCATGAAGGGACCCGCTGTCCTCCACTATTTGTAGGATAGATGCGTCTTACTTCTTCTTCTGTTTTATTCCATCTGCTGTCAGTCCCTAACTTCACCCTGCAATGTTCTCCAAGTCATGCAGGAAAAAAATTCAAGTGCATCTTACAGGCCACAGAATGGTGGTTACCACAGGGGAGGGGCGGGGGAAAACAAAGAGGGTAAAGGAAGTCAAATACAAGGTGACAGGAGACTAGACTTTGGGTGGGGAGTACACAACACAAAATACAGATGTCAAGTTATAAAGTCATACACCTGAAACTTATAATAATATTATTTTTAAATTAAAAAAATATTTTAATTTTTATCCTCAATTTTTTTGACAAGGTAAGTTTTTTTAAAAGATATTTATTTATTTATTTATTTATTTTTAGAGAGGGGGAAGGGAGGGAGAAAGAGAGGGAGAGAAACATCAAGGTGTGGTTGCCTCTCACATGCCCCCTACTGGGGACCCAGCCTGCAACTCAGGCATGAGCCCTGACTGGGAATTGAACTGGCGACCCTTTGGTTTACAGCCCCTGCTCAATCCACTGAGCTACACCAGCCATGGCTATAATAATATTATTAACCAATGTTACCCTGATACATCTGATAAAAATTATAACTAAACAAAAGAGCAAAAAATAAATAAATTCAGATTCATCTTCCATTTATTGAGATCTTACTTTGCTGTAGCCACTTCCCCATGGGCCTTATCTTTTCTTTTCTTTTTTGACATGTCTCAGTAAACGCTCACAACATCGCTGAGATATGGGTATTGTTCTCATCCTTTACATACGGAAAAGCCAAGGCTTGAAGAAATTAAAGTGACGTACGTACCCAATATCACACAATGAGAGGATTTGGGTTTTGGGTCTAGGTCAGTGCTCTTAAATGAGAGTCTATGTATTTTCAACATTTTAAAATTCATATCCTGGCTGGTGTGGCTCAGTGGACTGAGCACCAGCCTGCAAACCAAAGGGTCATTGGTTCGATTCCCAGTCAGGGCACATGCCTGAGTTGGGGGCCAGGTTCCCCCAATGGGGAGCACACAAGAGGCAACCACACACTGATGTTTCTCCCCCTCTCTTTTTCCCTCCTCCCCCTCTCTAAAAATAAATAAATAAAATCTTTAAAAAAGTTCAAAATGTGCAAAGGAGAAGTTGGTGGCCATCTGGTCTTTTGGCCTCTTAGTTTGTCTCCTTAGAGACAATATTATCACTTACTGAGTGTTCTTCCAGAATTATCCTTAGCATAGTAACTAGATATGGGAGTATATTCCTTTCTCTCACTTTCCTCATGTTGATCCATACTCTGCTTTTTCACTTAACAATGGATCTTGAGATCTCTTCATAGTCAGTTCATAGGTATTTTTTCATCTTTTCCTACAGTTGCATAATATTCCATAATTTATCGAACAAATTAATAGATATTTAGATTGTTTCCAATCTCTGTCATAAAAAAATAATCCTGCAGTGAACAACCTTGTGCTTACATCATTCTGCACGTATGTGAGTAGATTTATTTAAAAAAACACAGACGTGAAATTTTTGGGTCAGAGGGAAACATGCGTTTGAAAATCTGAGCGTTGTTAGCACTTCGCTCTCTGTGGTGGTGTACCAACGTGTGTGTTCCCAGTGCTCCTTCCTCTCCATCATGCCATCTCAGAAAAGTTGCCAGGCTCAAGGGCAGTGGGATATGCTGCTGGGACACACTCCTTTTGCTCTGCTCCCTGGCAGACGAGGCTTCCTATCTTCTTGTACTCCACCCTTTGCTCCACCAGGGAAGTTGTTAGCTATTTTGTTGCAAGAAGAAGGGGAGATGTTTTCCCCAAACAGAAAATACAAATGTATTTGTTTACAAGTGATTCACACCCAGAGCATCAATGAACCCTATGATCCTTGAAAAACCTGAACAGAAGCTCACAGCTGGAGATGCTAGTGGTGGAGGCAGGCCGCAGGTCTTCTCTAAATATTAACTATATTAAACACATAGTGTGCATTCCTTCAGTGCTGGGAACTGTGCTAAGCACCTTACATGGATTACTGTGTTGAAGCCTCCAGATAACCCTGTAAGATGAGTACTGTCATTATATCTGTTCTAAGTGGGATTGAGTTGAGTTTTCAAGACCATATAATTAGCAGAAGGCACGGCTGGGATCTGAGCCCTGGTTGTCTGATTCTGTAGTCTATCATTACCCCAAACCACAGCTCCCAGGAGAGCAGAGAATGACCTTTCTGACTCTTTGTCTTCCATGCTTGGTTTCTATCCTTTTAAGAAACCTTACCTTCCCTTCTCCTTCACTATCTGGGCCTGCCTTTTCTCTGGCAAGACTCAGCTTGTCCCCTCTCCTTCTCCGTCCACCAGCACAACTGATTTCTCCTTGTCTCAGTTTCTAGCTTCCCAGAGGTATAGTGTTTATATTAATAAGCAATAATAGCTATGTAGGTCTCCACTGGATCTTAACCTGGTGGGAATTTCAGAGGTTAAGTTTAGACAGTGGGAGAGATCTTTTCGAGACCACGTGTATATGTATGTGTCTTTTCTGCCCCTTATATCTCACTGTGTAAGCAGCTGTCACTCGGAGAAGTTGTCTAAAGGGCTTCTGACAGGTTCAGGAGTTGGTTTAGAAGCCTCTGCCTCTGCAGCAGCAATGTCGAAGAAAGGGAGCTCTCTAGTTGCTGGTCCCAACCCTTCACTTGTTGGCCGGAATGGATGTTCACCCGCAGAGGTGATGTTGAGAAGGGCAGAGGGGAAAGCCCAGGGCAGCCTGGTGGCAAGGGAGCTGAAAATGTGGAAGGAAAGGCTGATGCCGGGGTAGCTTTGTCTCTTCCTTGCAATATTCCTGCATCCATCTGCTCCTCCTTCCAATGATAAAATAAAAGGTTTGCATGGTGATTGAGGAGGGTGAGCCTTGGAATTTACTGACTACGTGACCTCTGGCAGCAGGGTTATTCATTATAAAGTGGGGCTCATTATGCCTTGCTCACAGGATGCCGGAGGATGAAGTGAGCTGAGCTGAGCTGAGCTTAGACACAAGGTCAGCACAGGTACTGCATTTGGCCCAGTGCCTAGCACAGGATCAGAGCTTAATAAATGGTTGTTATTGTTGTTGCTGTTATTTTGTTCAATGACTTTAATTCTTTCTTCCATTTTAGCTAAGTCCTTCCCCTGCTCCAGAACACTCATTTTTCCTTTCCTTTCCTTTGGTTAACTGGGGATCCTGGAATACCCACATGACACCATCCCTGGCGTCTCTGGAGCCTGCAGCGAGGGCTTGAGAAGTAGGGAAATACCCAGCCCTGGTCCTAGCCATAAAATAAGACATTTCTTTCCCCCGTTTCACTGAAAAATAATTGACACATGTCATTGGGTAGGTTTAAGGCATACAGCATGTTGGTTTTGACTTACATCTATTGCAAAATGATTACCACAATAGGTTCAGCTAACATCCATCACCTTATACAGATTCAATAAAAGGAAACAAAAGAACATAAGAAAAGAGAGAAAAAATTTCTCCTGTCATGAGAACTCTTAGGATTTACTCTCTTAACACCTGTCCTATGTAGCAGACAGCAGTGTCGGCTCCAGCCATCATGTTGTGTATTACCTCCCTGGGACTTATCTTACAACAGGAAGGCTGCACTTTGGACCACCTTCTTCCATTTCCCTCCCCTCCCCTCTGCCTCTGGTAACAAGAAGTCTGATCTCTTTCTTATGGGTTATGCTTTTTCAGATTCTACATATAAGCAAGATATAAAGACTTTCTCGTTGTCTGTGTCTGTCTTATTTCACTTGGCATGATGCCTTCAAGGTCTATCCATGTTGTCACAAATGTAGGATTTCCTCATTTTCATGCCTGAATAATATTCCTCTCTGTGTGTACTAGTATTTTTATCCATTCATCAATGGACACTTAGGTTGTTTCTATGTTTTGGCTATCATAAAAAATGCTGCAATGAACATGGGGGTGCAGATATCTTTCAGAGTTAGTGTTTTCATTTCTTTTGGTTATAGTTCCAGAAGTGGAATTGTTGGATCATACCATGGTTCTATTTTTAATTTTTGGAGGAACCTCTCTACATTCCCACCAACGGTGCACAAGGGTTCCCTTTGTCCACATTTTCTCCAGCATTTTTTACCTCTTGTCTTTCTCATGGTGGCCATTCTAACAGGAGTGAGGTGATATCTCATTGTGCCTTTAATTAGTATTTTCCTAAAGATTGCTAATATTGAACGCCTTTTCATGTATGTGTTGGCCTTTCCTAAATCCAGAAGGACATTTTAACATATTCAATTCAGTAGATTTTGACTGAGAACTAATTATGTGTTAGGGAGACCTAGAGAAAAACAAACAAACAAACAAAAAAACATGGACATGCCCTTTGGGGCTTCTCATTTCATTTGGGATCTTCACTGAGATGGTCTTCAGTGAGGTAAAGAATGCCTGCACTGGAAGCTGTCTACCCTTGCTTTCTCTAATCCTCTCTTCCTATGTCCTCTTGGGCCTTCTCCAGCCTGGGCTTCTAGGACCCGTCTCCCTGGACCTCCTCCCCACTGGCTGGAAGCCCCTTCTTAGTCCCTTTGGCTAGTTTCTCCCTGTCTCCTCCTCAATGACCTCCTCTAGTCCTGTGGCTCTAAAGACGACCTTGATCCCGAGGACTTCCAAGGTCATGTTTCTGATCTCTCCTCTTTCTGGGCTGAACTTCAGACTCGTCCAGGTGTCTGCTTCCTATCTCTGTCACTTTCTGACACTATTTTCCTGTGATTACATGTTTATTGACCTGTTTGTTTCCTCACACCACCATGTAAGTTTCCTGGAGGCAGAAACTTTGTTCTATTTACTGCTGCATCCTCAGCGCTTAGAACGTAGCAGTGATTCCATAAATATTGACATTTATTGAATGGATGAAAGAATGAAAGAGTGAGAGCAAGAGAAAGGATGTAATGTTATAGGAAGTCAGGAGAGCAACAAAGATTGCCTCCATTTATTGATACCTACTAGGAGCTGATCACTTGAAATTCATGCTTTTTAAAATCCCTTACAGCAACTTTGTAAGGTAGGCATATTAACTGCACTTTACAGGTGAGGAAACTGAAGCAGAGAGGCTACACTGTTTGTTTGTGGTATCCTGGATCCTAGCCCCAATCTGTTCCAGTCTGCCCACCTCTCCGCCACCTCCAGACTGGGCATCTAGGAAGGTTTATGGGAGCAAGGAAGTGTCCCCGAAGAGAGTCCTCACATATGTTTGTGTCTTCCCGAAATGCCATGTTTGTCAGGGGAGGTCTCCCCAGTGAACCAGCAGGGTCACGCGCATGTGGCACACAGAGGGGGGCTTATGTGATAGAAGCGAGCAGAGCGAGCACCTGGTGCAACGTTTCCATCACTGGTGGCGTCTGCAGGTGGACAGGTGGGTGTTGGCCTCAAGCCCAGTGGCAGCAGTGGCGGCACGTGTCTGGCAGGGCTCCAAGTGCGACCCGTGGTACAGCCAGGCTCAAGCACTGGGTGGGCAAAACATTGTTTATCTAGCCCGCTGGGGAGGAAGGTCCCATTCATATCTGTGTTCAGATGGAGTCCTCATCCAAGTGTCCAGACTTGTGGTTTGGGGCACTATAGGCCCCTCCTAAGGGCATCTCATCACACTCCTTACCTCAGTCTTAACATAGCTCTTGACAGAACTGTTGTGGCTGACAGTGACTCCACATTGGATTGTCAAAGAAAGTTCACTCTGCTCTTGCTCTATACATCTTGTGAATTCCTAGTAACCTCTTCCACAGCTACTAGGAGTTCTGAGGGCCACCTTCTCTTCCCAGCCCACTCTTGGTAGATCCTGCCTTGGAAAACAAAGCCAGGCCCTGGCCCCTCGAAACTTCTTTTTCAGGCCCGGAAGCAGGCAAGTACTGAAAACTACCTATGAAACGTTCTTTACTAGATGCTGTGGCTGGAAGGTAGGGTAGGGGGTGGGGGTCTTCTGGTATTTTGAAGGTCAGGGAGTGAGGAGAGGGGCCTGGCTACAAGTAGGATGGACCAAACTGTGTCTTCCCACCACCCAGCCCTGAAACTCAGATGTTGAAGTCCTAATCCTGATCGTGACAGTCTGAAGACAGGGTCTTTAGGAGGTGATTAGGGATTAGGGTTAGGTGAGCTTGTGAAGGGACACCAGAGTGTACTTCTCATCCTCACCCCTACTCTCCCACCCCCCTCACACACACCCTGTGTGAATGCAGCAAGGAAAAGCCACGTGGGCACACTGAAAGAAGGTAGCCACCTGCAAGCCAGGAAGAGTTCCCCCCAGAAACCACAGTGGCCAGCATATTGGGCTTGGACTTCCCAGCCTCCAGACTGTGAGAAATAAATTCCTGTTGTTGAAGCCACCCCATCTATGGTACAGTGTTATGGCAGCCCAAGCTGACTAAGACACCAACTGTCTCCATTTGCTGGGATTGAGGGTTTCCCAGAATGCAGGGCTTTCTCCGAAAGTCCTGGGACAGCAGGAACAAGGTGGTGGCCCTAGCTATTCGTACCACTAGCCACAGTGTGCCGAGGTGAAGGATGTGTGTTTCAGACTTTTCTGCTTCTTCTTTCTCAACCCCTCCCCACATCTCCTTACCCTTAGGAAGGCAAAGTTCTCACACTTTTAATAGCTGGGGTCTGTGAAGAAGATACACTCTGGGGGCACACACAGTTCTTGCACACAGGTAGGCTCTGAATCTTGCAGAGAGATGACAACACACAGCACTATGCGGAGTGGGGGGTGGGGGGCAAAGGGCTTTTCCAGGACAAGTGCAGTGCAGTGGAAAGTGGCCGAGGCCCCAGAGATTCTGGTTTCAAATCTTGGGGCAGCCACTTAATGGCAGTGTAATCCTGGGCAACAAGTCGTGCTGGGTCCTGCACTGCACATCTCCAGGGGGTTGTCTGGTCCTCTGATGACTCTGCCTGCCATTCACACAGAAAACAAGGCAAACGGTGGTGGCTTTCAGCCTTGTACAACAAGATGGGACTGAATCACTCCGTCTCAGAGTCCTTTTGCTGAGCTTCCTCAAAAGAAAAAGATAAGAGCTACTTCATGGGGCTGCAGAGAGAATTCAACAAGATAATGTCTTAGTAGGTGCTTGATAAATATTAGCTCTTGCTTTCCTTTCCTTCCCTTAAAGCCTCCTACATGAGCAGAAAGGTATAGCATAGTGGTTAAAAGACTGTGGGCTTTGGTCCCAGATTGCTAGAGTTTGAGCTGGGTGATGCTGGGCAAGTTAATTAACCTTTCTAGGCTTCTTTGTGTGTGTGTGTGTGTGTGTGTGGCATAGAATGAGGATGACAGTAGTACCTACCTCACGAGGCTGGGTGCTTGGGTGGATTTCATGAGATACCATTGGTAGAGTGCTAGTGCAGTGCCTGCACCTAGAAAGGGCCCCTAAGAGGGAGGATGACTCTGCTCCCTGGATGAGACTTTCTCCTGTCCCACCTTTCTTTCTTTCCTTCTTGGACCCTCTGCCTCTGGGCTTTTCTGGATTAAGTAAAATCCTTTTTTTAAGATCATGTACTTTTTCACCTCTCTCCCATGAGGGGACAGGGGATACTGTGTGAGTGAGCCCGCCTGGCACACATTTCCTTAAGTGTGTCAGGTAAGGCTGTTTCTGGAGGCTGTATGAGCATAGGGGAAGGCACAGCCTCTGTCCTCTAGGTTCTCCAAGGCAGCCCTGAAGGGCAGTGTGAGGGAGTGAGTAGGGGGCCCTTGAAGGGAGAGGTCTTCTGCTAGAGGGACCCAGAAGGACCTAAATGTGATCAAGGCTCTTGTGTGAAGTAGAAGCCTCTACCATGGTTCTTTCTCCTCCTCTGCCCAAGCTTCTGAGTCAGAGCTGCAGAAGCTGGTGGGAGACCAGATGCCCCTGTGACCTTCAGGGGACCTGTTTCCAGGGTCCTTGGAGGCTGAGGGCAGATGGTGGGGGGAAAGATGCCATCATGAATAATGTAAGTCAGCGGTTCTCAATGCTGCTTGCATAGTAAACACTTCTGAAGAAGTAGATATTTTGATTTAAATGGTTGGTGGGGCCAGACATTCCCTACTTCGAATTTTAGAAAAAATTCAAATGTATAGGTAAGTTGAAAGAAGAATACAATGAAAACCTAGTACCTTTCATACCTATTTGCCACATGTGTCACTCTTTCTCTTTCCACATATATATATTTATTTGTTTGTTTATTTATTTTTTAAAAAGATATTTTATTTATTTTTAGAGACAGGAAGGGAGGGAGAAAGAGAGAGAGAGAAACATCAATGTGTGGTTGCCTCTCACATGCCCCCACTGGGGACCTGGCCTGCAACCGAGGCACGTGCCCTGACTGGGAATCGAAGCTGCTGTGCTTTGGTTCTCAGCCCACACTCAATCCACTGAGTTACACCAGCCAGGGCCATATATATATATATATATTTTTTTTTTTAAAAAAGCAGAATCATTTGAGTTAATTTGTAGACATCATAATACTTCCCCTTAAATACTTCAGCATGCCTTTCCTACAGAGACTCCCCCACATAACCACAATACAATATTATACCCAATAAATATTACATTGATATAATATTATTTAATATACTGTCCATATTCAAACTGCTCCTATTGTTCCCGGAATGATCTTTATAACCCCCTCCCAGTCCCACCCCCATCCATTCAAGTCCTGCATTGCATGTCTCTTTCTTTATGTTTGAATCTAGAATAGTTCCCTCCAATTTTTTGGCTTTTTTTGATATTGATGTTTTTGGAGAATCCATGGCATTTCTCCTGAGGAATATCCCACAGTCTGGATTGCTCTGGTTGTTCCCTCTGATTGAGTTCAGGTTCAAGTCTTTGGTAAGAACCCTGCATGGCTGGAGTGCCCTTCCCATGCAGCACACTGGGAGCCATTCTATGTCATTGGTCTTGCTCTCAATCACGCCAAGCTGATTCCTTGGTGCAGTGGGGTCCGTCATGTTTCTCCACTGTACCCTTTTAATTAGTAAGTAATCTTGGGATTACATTTTGATGGTATGACTGTCTCACCAACCTCTTACCCAATGGTAAGAGAGTAAGAGAGTAAGTACACTGATGATCCTTAGCAGAGTAGATTATTACATCGTAATATGGTAAATGATAATTTTCCTACTTCTATCACTTTTTCTACATCATTAACACTTTCTTCTGTGAAAAGGAGTTTCTCTACACTTTTGAATATCACCATGAACTTCAAAAAACTTCATATCAAATTTTATAATTCATCGTAAATATTAAAGCTCAAATTGTCCCAAGTTTTGCCAGTGGGAGCCCCTTCAGATTGGCTCCTGTGTTCCTTTGACATGCCTTCATTAGAATTTAAGCATTTTATTTTATTTCTAGTATAACTTGATGTTCTAGGCTTACTCTGTACTTTTGCTGCTGAATTGAATCAGTCATTTCTCCAAGGACCCCTGCTTGGTTTCTTTTAATGGAGAATGGTATTAAAAAACCAAGATCTGGGGACTCAGTGTGCTCATTGTGTTGGGGCATTGTTGTTTTTAGGCCTTTTCAGTGGACAGAGCTAGGAAATGCTTTTTAAAAAACAAATCGTGAAGTCACTTTGATACTTCCAATTCAAATCCAGCACCACAAGTTCTTCCTCTCCTTTTCACTCTCCATGTTGATGTTTCCTCCTCTCCCAGTGGGGGCTTGTTCTCAACAATGTCAATGTATTTACTAACTTTCTCTATCCGGCAATCTACCTGACATACTTTCAGAATTACTACACCAGAAACACTACAAATGACAAACGCACTAAGAAGACTTGCTGCTTCTTTGTAGTTCTTTTTCTCTTTAGAATATATCCCATTAAGACTATATAGTCAGAGGATACTGTGTCCAAAATTACTTGAATTATGTTTATTTCTACATGATTTTATATGCAGTTGTGGATTTAATTTTATTTTTGAAACATGTAAAACATTACATGATTAATACATCAAAAATAAAAAGAAATTTATGCGAAGAAGACTTGCTTTTACCATTTCCACGACCTTTCTGCACCCCTCCTGCAGATAACTACTTTCATTAGGTACTCATTTACTCTTCCTGGCACTGATCCAGCAGAGGAGGAAAAGGGGATTTGAGCTAAAAAAACCAGGTGAAGCTTTCTTATGGTCTAGATGAAAAGAGAATAGTACAAGAATGAAAAGAAAAATCGTAGTAGGAAATGGAGGAATGTATAAAGCAGAAGCCAGGGACCCAGGAGGTCGCTCAGGCTAGAGAGTCTCAAAAATTCAGATGACCCTAAAGACAATTGCCTAGGGGCCAACCTTGCAGGAAATGAGTGCTTCCTGAAGGTGGGGCCAGGTAGGCCTCCCCTTAAAGTGGTGAAAGGGGCAAGTTCATGAGCCCTGCCCCCAGGAGTAAAGGCAAAGGGAAGTGGAATATGGGCCAAGGATTATGACTAAGAACTGTTAGGCTCTTAAGAAGAGAAATGACAAGAGGTAAAGGACAGGCACCTGTCAGAAAGAGAAGCAGCAGGCTGGATTCTAAGACAATTAGTCTGGGATTCAAAAGTGGCCACAGAGGTTACATTTTTGTCAAAGGGTCCTCAGGGTCCCTGAAATGACATAGGGCATGGGCTGAATCCAGCAGTGTGTCCCTATTTCTAAGAGCAAAGGCAGAAAGACTAACACCTTGAGTGAGCTAAGACTTGTGAATTCTATGAGGAATCCTATTTATCCCTGTTGAGCAGGCAAAGATTAAGGACAGACATTGCATAAGAAAACAATTTAATGTTTAGGCCGAAGACAGCGTGAGGACAGTGCTGCCTAAAGACTAGTTTACCCCCTTCTTCTCTAGTGAGGAGAAAGTGGTCTTCCACTTGGAAAGGGTAGGGAGAACACTGCAAAGAGGGGATGGAAGTCAAGGGCAGGTGTGGAGGCAGGAAAGCCAGCTGCAGCAGCTGTAATGAACTCGGGGCTCTGAGCCCGATGAATTATGTCCTGTGGCCCTGGAGGAACTTGACATGCGATTTCAGAGCCAATGTCATTAATCTTTGATAAATTATAGAGGAAGAGATTTGTGCTCAAAGACAAAAGATGAGCATATGTGCTCTTGTCATTCAAAAGGGGAAAAGAGTGAACCCTGGAGGTTGCAGGCCAGTGGGCAGAGATGTTCTCACTAGCAGGAGTATGGGAAGGTGTGTGCGCTCTCAGGAAATTTGGTTTTGACTCCAGGCTCTGGTCCTGGACTGGGGCAGAGACAAAGTAGAAATTTGAAGGTCTGGTCCCCACTTTCAGGACCAAGGTGGTCTGGAGCAGGTCAAATCAGAGGGAAGAAGGGCATGCTGGGGGTTTTCTCATTGCGTCTTCTGTACTGACACCTGGTTTACCACTGTGGACCTCTGGCAGCTACATTTGGTCTGCCTCAGGTTCACTTCCCCAGAAGCAGACCCTGAGACACTTTTCATGTAAACTGTCAGGAAGGGTTTCCAGGAATAATCAGTTGGGGGTGTGGGGAAGTGGAATGGGGGAGAGAAGGGCATATAAAGCAAAGTCCATGGAAATTTTGTCTCAGTTGTGCAGGGACCTCTATAAACTGTGTAGGTTTCACTTGGGAGTTGTTCTGATTGGGGTGGAGCAGGGGGATTCAGTATGCTTACTTCTCATTTTGTCTCTTATTGATTAATGTCCAAGGTGGATGTGAATTCTCATGGGTGAGGCAGCCCAATAGCCATCCCCTGACAAAGAGAATCAGGTGCTGGTTGACTCAGGTGAACACACACCAGGAGCTGGTCAAGGGCTCAAAGGGATGCAGGTGCGGCCCTGGCTACCTTCATACACTGCTTGACCCAGTGGCCCTGGCCAAGCTAGCAAACCTGTGGAGAGCATCTGATCCAAGTATGTTCCATCAGGTTCCCTGTGCTGGGTGCTCAGAGCCCGGCCTGCAATCTGCAGGGTGGAGCCCCGGCTCTGGGCAATAGCTACACTGCACCATTCGGGCTCTAGGGACTTGTGTACTGTTGTCTGACTGGAGCCTTTTGATCACTGTTCTAATGCTCGCTGGAGTTCCTGATGTGTGGAAACTGCTGTCCCAAGGCAGAGCTCAGAGAACTGGGATTTTTTACCATCCTTTGTAGCTGGGGTCAGGCATTTGACTAAGGCGGCCACAGGGAGGAGAATCTTCAGGAGACTCCATTTGGAAGCAGATACAAAGTTCTGTGTGGGGTGTCCATTTTACTCGTGCTGCTGGTGGCTCAGGCTTCTTGTGTTTGGCATACAATGTCAAGCTCCTATACAGAGGTGGCAGTGCAGGGTGGCAGTGGAGTTGAGTTCCTGGCAGCCAGAACTAATCTAGTTCCTATTGAGGGACGCATTAAGAGTGACAGTCTGAGAAATGTTGTGGGCAGAGGCTCCTTGGAGTCCAGAGAGACATTTGACCAGGTCTCTTGGCCACCCCAGTGGACAGATAGTAGAAATGTGATGGACTACTACTAAACACTGGCTCAACCATATCGAAGGAAAAAGGTGACGGATGTGCTGGCTGGAAAGGAGTCCCTGGTAGCACACCACAGGGGTCTACGTTAGCTGTGTCCACTCAGCGTTGTTCTCAGTGACTTGGATGGAGACATGGTGTGTTCCTCGGCACTAGGATAGCACAAAGCTGAGAGGATTGGAAATGCATCAGGTCACAGACTCGGTTTTCAGGATGATCTTGCTAGCCTGGAAAACCAGGATGAAAATAAAACTCAATGGAATAGGCATCAGTTCCGCACTGAGTTAAGAAAATAAAAGCAAGTGCTTAAGATAGATTTGATAACTGGGTGGAGAAAAATCTGAGGGAGAAGGAAGAAGTATTCCTCTTTATGTCTTTATACCCCACTTATTTCACAAAGAATTTGAGGGGGCTTATAAAACATGTGAAGTGAAAAAGAATTAAAACATGCCCTGACCAGTGAGGCTCAGTTGGCTAGTTGTTGCCCTGCAAAGGAGAAGTCGCTGGTCTGATTCCTGGTCGGGCACATGCCTGGGTTGCGGGTTTGGTCCCCAGCCAGGGCATGTATGACAGGCAACCGATTGACGTTTCTCTCCTACACCGATGCTTCTCTCTCTCTCTTTCTCCCTCCCTTCCTCTTTCTCCCCTTTCTTTTAAAAAGAAATAAATAAAATCTTTAAAAAAATAGCTGAGACAATTGTGGCAGAATTAAAAGTAGAAAAACACTACAAGCAAGTTAAGAAGTCTCAGATATGTGTTACAGGAGGTGCCCTGAGCTTCCCTGTGGCTGAAGCAAAGAGGGGAATTTGATTTAATTTGAGATTTTCTAGTACACATAAAAGATAAACCATTTGGCCACAGAAACACTGCTTTTCTTTCCAGTGAGACCTGAAAGAAAGTTCTCCTCTGGGTCCTTTCAAAAGGAACACCTGTGAGGCAGGGGATGACGTCCTCCAAGGTCGGATATCAAGGCAAACCCAGTGAAAACAACTCTGGTTGGAGCTGGAAAATGTCTAAGCACCAGATCTGGGTTGGAATGCAATGTTGTTTATCTCTCTAACTCGCTGTATCTAAATTTTCCTCATTGCTGCTGCCCTAATGAAGCAATTTCATTTCACTCCATTTCATTTTATTTTTCTTTATCCTACAGAAATTAAATACTGAGTAAATAATATGTTACTAGGTTGGGTTGAACTTTTTAGGCTCACAAAACTTGGAAATATCAAAGATTTTTTTCTTTCTCTTTCTAAGAGCTAATTTTCTCCCCCAGAGAATGCAACCTCTGATGGCATGGAGGGTCCCCTGTCACAAGCCCTTCAGCAATCCTTCTCAGTAGTAGTGGCTCAAGATGCATATTCTCTGTAGGGGTGTCCAATCTTTGGGTCTCTCTGAGCCACATTGGAAGAAGAAGAGTTGTCTTGGGCCACATGTTAAATACATTGAGACACATAATCACAAAAAAATCTCATAATATTTTAAATAAATATATGATTTATTTATTTACGATTTATTTATTTGTTGGGCTGCATTCATAGTCATCCTGGGGAGCCCGTGGCCCATGGATGCGGGTTGGACACTCTTGCTGGAAAGTATTTCTCTGTTACGTAAATGCCCCCTCCTGGTGTGGGTTTGCTTGTTTGTTTATTTACTTATTTTTACCGATTTGACTCAGTGCAGTACAATTAGGAAGTGGCTTTATTTTCCTCCAACTCTTGTTTTCAACCCCTCTGTGGCATTTCCCTTCTTCACACGTGATATCATTTCAGGCAGAGCCTATAGCTTTTGGGCCTCTTTAGTTATAGTTACTAGCCTTATTTTGGCTGCTTCACCCCCTTTCATGCATTGAAAGTGTTACTGGACAGGGGCTTGGCCCTGAATGGGTCTGCCCAGGGCCAGAGGCAGTGTGTGGGGTTCTTGACTTCACGTAGGGAAGATTTTACAACAGGAGTCCAGGTGACTATGAGGATCCATTTATTAAAGCTGGGGACAGTGAAACAAGAAAGGGCTTGGCACAGGAGAAGCAACAGGAGAGCCTGGGCTGGGCTGCCTTAGCTCACTGGGAAGTCAGAGCAAAGGGGACTTTGGGGACAGGTTCAGGGGATCAGCCTGGGACAAGCTGCCACTGCCCATTGCCTTAGAGTTTAGGAGACACCTGCCTGTGAAGAAAGAAGTGGGGGAAGAAGAAGAGAAAGGAGTGCGGTGGGCTGCTCCCCAGAGGGAGAGTGAGTACTGTGCCCTTCATCTTGAGGCTTTTATCTCTTTTTTTTGCAGCTAGGAATCTTAGGGGAGGTCTCAAGGGAGGGTTTCAGCAGAATATTCATCAGTTTTCCAGGTGTGCTCTTTCAGGGTCACGGTCTCCACTGATTGGTCTGTGCCAGGGTAGGTGGTGGGTCTTTAGTTATTGCAGTTGGTTCTGATGGCACCCACTTGGTTTTGCTGCTTTTCTGGGCCTGGAGCTAAAGTACAACTGAGGTCTAGATGTTGTCTCCAGGAAGGAAAGTCCAGGGGAGGAAAGGTTACCCTGGGGAGGTCCTTGTTTTCCCAGTTTTGCCCCCTGCCATGCAATTGGGGCCTTCCGCTCTGGTGACCATCTGCACTTGGCTGTAAATTGCTTGGCCAGTTTGTTCAATTGTCTGTCTCAGTTTCCCTATTCCACTTGCCAAGGGCTTTTCCTAGCTTCTTACTATCCTATTTCAGGGTGATGGACATAGGCTGGA
The DNA here is from genome assembly GCA_004024845.1 of Tonatia bakeri. Classification (NCBI taxonomy): domain Eukaryota; kingdom Metazoa; phylum Chordata; class Mammalia; order Chiroptera; family Phyllostomidae; genus Tonatia; species Tonatia bakeri. The sequence continues at coordinate 52,761 of PVIA01004523.1, forward strand.
GTTTTGGGGAAAGAGCACTCTGGTGAGGACAGCAGTTCTGAAGAGTAGAATGTTGTGAGTTATGGAGGGGTAGAGAGGCTTTGGAAGAAGAATCAAAGTTTCTTCAGTAAAGGCTTATGTTATTTCTCATGGCCTTGGGTCTTAGGTCTTCCCCTCCCCCTCTATCTCCCCTACTCATCCTCCTCCTCTTCTTTTAAATTAAGAACCTCTAAAGTTCTAAAGGTGGAAACAAGAAGATTTGATTTCGTTGTCTTGTTTGGGTTAAATTAGAAATGGGGAGCCAGTTCCAATCTGCCATTTTTGAGAGATAAAGTTCATGTTCTGCAGGCTCAGTTCCAGATGCTGCCTGGGCTGGTTGAAGTGTACTGGACCCCACTAAGCAGTGGGGTTCCAGAGCCTCCAGCCTCAACTTCCTGGAAAAGAGAGTCAGCTGGGCAGGCACCATGTCTGATTCTAAGTGGGCTGTCCAGAACATAATGACTTCCCCTAATGGTGAGATGATGGTTGGGTAGTGAGAAAGTTTGATTAAGGACAAACTTTTAGACACATTTTGGTCCCCTGGGAGGTGCATTAGTCAAAGGCATGGCTTCGCTGTAACAACAGCACAAACAACCACAAATCTCTATGGCTTACAACAGAGCTTCATTTTTCATCTGTGCTACATGTCCATTGCAATCGGGCTACAGCTCTGCTCCGACTTTTCTCCTCTCGGAGACAAGGGTTGTTGATAAGGCATTATCTGGAACATTAATGATCATCATGATAGCGGGGTAAAGGAAAGTAAGAAAATCACTTGCTAGCTCTAAGAACTTATACCCCAAAGTGACACGTGTGACTTCTGCTCATTTCATGAACCAAAGCAATTCATATTGAAGCAGGAGATAGTCAGGAGTGAGAAAACTCTGGAGGCACCCCAGGACTAGGACAAAAGACACTAATACAAGACAAAGAACCCATTCTAACACATGTTGTCCCAGATTTCTAGAAAAGCACTGAATCACAGGGAGTCATGACTGTACCTGCATAGAAGATGCTACATGACCCCTGCTTCATTATAATAGCAATATAATAAGTTAGCACTGTGGGACCCCTCTCCCCCAGTGGACAATCAAGGAAAACCATGGAAGACTGCATGTGTAGCAGCTTAAAAGTAATATGACTTCTTGTACATGTACAATAAAAACTCATCAAAACTAGCTAGGAAATATCCACCCTATAAGAATAGAATCCCTCCAGCCACTGAGGGTCAGTCTCTGCTTGGAGTTGACTGGCTCTGTGGAGTGTACTATTGCTTAATAAATCTGCTCTCTCTCTTTCTGCTGTAAACTCTCTGTGTGTTCGGTTCAATTCATTGTTTGCAATTACCAAGAACCTGATAACCTTTGCCTACCTGTGACAATATGACCACAACTACATATAAGAGAGTGGAGGTATAGCCCCAGCTAGTGTGGCTCAGTGGATTGAGCCCTGGCCTGTGAACCAAAGGGTTGCCAGTTTGATTCCCAGTCAGGGCACATGCCTGAGTTGCAGGCTGGGTCCCCAGTAGGGGGTGTGTGAGAGGCAACCACACATTGATGTTTCTTTCCTTCTCTTTCTCCTTCCCCCCACTCTAAAAATAAACAAATAAAATCTTTGAAAGAAAAAGAGAGTGGAGGTATAAATTTCTCCCACTGTATATTTGGGACAATAATTACCGAAATATACAGTCTCTCATGGGGGGCCACCAATTTTTCTAAAACACAGCAGTTGCCTGCTGTTGCAAGTCTGACAAACAAGACTGTCAAAAAGACCTGAAGGAAGCTGCCATGTGGGAATTGTATTTTCCCCTAAAGATTATTTCATGCTTGTTGGATCCATCATATTCTGGAATCCTTTTGCTGCTCAACCAGTATTGATAAGAGAAAAATGTTCAGCCACATAGCTGTTAGCCACATCCCTCCATAACTCCTTGACATACACCTACTGGCTGGCTTAATTTTCTCCCGATTCCTAACTCCCCAAGCCCCCATTCTTTTCAACCCCCCTTTCTCTCCTACCTCATTTCTTTTCTGATCTCCAAAGCCCAGATGACTATGACTCTGTGGACACCTAAGGTTTTCAAACTCCTCTCTCAAGAGGCTGGTAATTTCCACTTAGGGGACTTTCCTGCTATTTGTCCCTCTGAGTGTGGGGTCTTAGAAAGTCTGTCTGAGGAGTTGAGTTTCTACCATAGAGGTAATTCACTGGGAGACAGATGGGCATGCTTTTTCTCTTCATCGTTGAAAAGAATTTTAATATTTCATTAAATTATCTGGTCAGAAAAGGAATGACTAAAAACTATGGTTATAAAAGCACTTTAGCTAAATAAATATCTGGGGCCTGTTTGGTACCTTTCCCATTGCTCCTTCCTTTTGTAAGTGCCAGGGGATTCTCACAATTGATTTATGCCCCGATTGGATCCCAAAATGTCTGTCCTACTCCTGCGGGGCCAGCATACTCTGCTCTGGCCCTGGGGCCTCTCACCAGCAGCATTAGAAACCTTTCCTGGGGGGAAGCTTTTGTTCTACCAGCAGGGATGTTTCTGGGCCGCAGCCACAGGCAACCCATTCTCTCCCCGATGAAAGAAAAGTGGCAGCCTTATTTCATGTTTTCTTTTTTTTTCCTCCTCCTTATCAACTGGGACAGTTTGTTTTTCCCTCTGACTCATAGACACAGAATCTCGGGGCCTGGAACTGGGCTCTCCTGCTGTTTCCTTCAAGTGATGAAATAAAAAATGTAGAGTGGAGTTACCTAAAATGCCTCATTACATTTCAGTGTGAAGAATGTTTATAATTGTCTTTTCCGATCATTTTCCTAGCCAGTTAATTTAACTTATTTTGATTTTTGAGGAAGCCCATTTCCTACCTTTTTTTTTTAAGTGGTCTTAGGTGGGTCTTTTGTGAGCTGGTAATTTGCTCTCTGGTCTCTTAGCAACCAGGGACTTTTTTAGCTTGCCTCTGAATCAGACCTTGGAGTGGCAAAGTTTATGAGAGGACCTCCTGAAGGAGCGTATTTCTGCCAGAGCCAACGATTTCACAGCAACGTTTAAACAAGAACATTAACCAGGCTTTCAGGCATGTACATTCATAAAGGCAACAACTAACAAAACATACACTCTCTAGAATGGTGCTGCTATTCTCTCGCAGTCCTGGTCCCAGCTGGCTGAGTGCTATCTGGCTTTCTTGGCCCCCCACCACAGCACAAGACATCTCCCCTTGCTGGTTCTGGGGCTGATGTGAAGCAGATGGAGCCTGCCTGGAGAGGAAGCCGCCATGAGGAGGACAAGGAGGCAGTCTGGGCCTGCTGTTCATTAGCGGGATCGGAGGGTAGGGGTGAACCACTGGTCATGTGGTCTTGGCCAGTTTCATTCCACATACCCTGATTTTTGTGCCCATTCTGTGCTAGGCACTGGCCTGGGAAATGCACGGATCAGAGCTGTGCTCTGTAGAGCTCACAGCCTAATGCAGACAGACATAAATAAATCAACTTCTGTCTAGCATGGTGAGCCTGTCATTCACGATACACACAAAGGACTGTTGGAGGAGAGAGAAGTGGCCTGGGGGTGGGGGTGGACAGTGTAAATGACTACATTGGAGGAAGGGGCTACCTCTCTGACTTTTGGCCTGTGTGCTGTACATCACAGACTTCTGGCATTGGTCACACAGTGGCTGGGAACCCTGAGCTCAGTTATTAGCCAGTGTGAGAGTTTAGTAGTTCTTCTGGTTATCTGTAGCCATGTTAAAAACAACTCCAAGATGTAGTATATGAACCAGCCACCATTTTCTTGTGCTCTTGGATTTCTATGGGTCAGGAGTTAGAAAAGGGCACAGGGGATGTCACTTCTTTGCTCTTTGGTGCGTGGGGTCTTGGGGGATGGTGGGGTAGGACTTGAATGTGGGTGTGGCTTCAGCTGCTGGAAGCCACTTCCAATATACTTTCTCCACTCATATGTCTGACAGTTAGGCTGGGCTGGTTAAGGTACAGGCCATTCTGAGACTGTTGACCCAATTGTCTGCACGTGTCCTCTCTAGCACAGGGGTCTCAGGATGGTGGGACCTCTTGCATGGAGGCTCAGGGCTGTAAGAGCAAGTAACTTCTCTGGGCAGAAACTGAACAGCCTTTTTTTTTGTCATATAGCAGGAGTTCTGTGTTCGGTCAGTCCTCAGTTAACATCATTGATAAGTTCTGCTAATTTAAACAAAATGATGCACAATGAAACCAATTTTACCACAGGCTAATTCACATAAACAACATTTAAGTTCCTATGGCATCTCCTCAATGTTATATTTGCTCTACTCTTTGGTGGAAGTGAAACAGGATAGTAAGAAGCTAAGAAAATTCCTTGGCAAGTGAAATAGGGATACTGAGACAGACAGCTGAACACAATGGCTGAGCAATTTATAGCCAGGTGTAGGTGGTCACCAGGGCAGAAGGCCCTGAATGCCTGGCAGAGAGCACAACTGGGAAAATGAAGACCTTACTCCCAGGGTAACCTTTCTTCCCTGGAGATAATATCTAGGCCTCAACTGTATTTTAGCTCCAGAACCAGAAAAGCAGCAAAACCAAGTGGGTGATACTAGAACCAACTGCAATGACTAAAGACCCCCACCCTCACTGACCAATCAGTGGAGACCACAACCCTGAGAGAGCATACCTGGAGAACCGATGAATATTCTGTGAAACCCTCCCCTGAGACCTCCCCTAAAATGAGAGAGGGGGGGGGGCTCAAAACAAAGGACCCAGGGCTCTCCCATACCTTCACAGGCACGTGTCTCCTGAACTCTAAGGCAAAGGGCAGCTGTCAGCTCATCCCAGGCTGTTCCCCAGAACCTATCCCCAAAGCCCCCATCCCAGTTAGCTAAGGCAGCCCAGCCTAGGCTCTCCTGTTGCTTCTTTTGTGCTAAACCCTTCCTTGTTTTACTGTCTCTAGCTTTAATAAATATATCCTCATATTTACCCGGACTCATGTTGTGAAACCTTTCCTATTTGAAGTCAAGAACCCATACACTGCAGCTGGCCCTAGGCAGACCTGCTCAGGTCCAGGCCCCTGTCTGATAACAGAAGCAGTCAGAAGAACACCAGATGAAGAGTTGAAGAAATAGACCCACCTCTCAATGAGTCAAAATATTTGCAGTCATACTTAAGGCATTGCACTAGGAACCAGGAGTCGTGAGTTCTAGGCTGACTCTGCTCCTCACTTTCTGTGTGACCTTGGGTGAGTGCTTCTCCTCTGGGCTCTGGCCTCTTCAGCATTCAGTGAGGGGCAGACCGGGTTAATCTAAAGTCCGTTTTAATGAGGAGCAGCAGCGTAGCAGGCACTCCTTTATCACTCACTGATTAGGAGAGAGGTGAATTTTAATTGTGGAATAGATCTGTAATTGAATTATGTGGATCCTGGGTGATACATGATTTTTAGAACTTTCACACTGAAAGGGATTTGAGGAACCATGGTCTAGCTTCTTTATTTTACAGATGAGGAAACTTAGGTCTAGAGAGGTTAAAGACCCAGTAGTAAGTTAATGATGGGCATTAACTGAAGAATAAAACATGGGTCACTGAACCAATTATCCAATCATCCTGTGTTTTCCACTCACCTTATCACATCTAGGATTATGTATGGAATTTCATCCAAGGATCCAAGCATCCAAGTCTGCCTTCAGGAAAACATCTCTCACACAAACTGAAGGATATCTGAAAGTAGCTGTTAATTTTCCATTGTGTCCAACCTGAGAAGTGAATTGGGCTTGGGGTTTGTTGGTCAGATCTGCGCTCACTGGCTGGCACTCTGGGGGCACTGGCCTGGGACTGAAGCAGAACGATAATGCAGCTGGGAGGTGGGCTGAGAAGAGGTAAGTTTGTTTCTGGTTTGGATCCAAATTTTTTTTTTCATAACAGCCATGTTCAGAAATGGTTCTCATCCATATAAAATAGGGTGATTGAGTTAAATAATAAATGACAAGAGAGACCATGGGAGGTAGGAAAGCAAAGGCAAGAGAAAAGAAGTCTGATTTCAGCTTAAATTGGAAAGGACACTGAGCTGCTGAGAGAGGGAGATGGAGGGTAGAGGTCCAATGGTGACAGAAAAAGAACTGACAAAAAGAACCACATGGTTCTCCACAGCCCCAGGAGGGCTGAGCGAGGTGGGGCAAACTCAGTGCGGAAACAGCAACTGGACATCAGGCATTTAGAAAGTGGAGGGGGGTGGGTCTTGAAGTCACATTTAGTGCTAGGGAATAAAGCAAAAAAAAAAAAAGTAGGTCAAGAAGTATTGAATCTTCATTATGAATGGGATTTTCCTGAACTGGATCAGTCACAAACATGGCCTTAAATACAGTCAACAGGGCAGGGCTGATTTTGTCACATTGTTTGGACCTTGACAAGGAACAAGGCTCGTCTGAGCTTGGCGGTCAGTCACGATGCTGAGAGGAAGGAGGAAAGGAAACATGGAGGAAGCCAGCTGGGCTTCTTGGAAGGTGCCTGACTCCCCAGCCCCATTGTTAGCTCACACCAGTCCAACCATTTCCTCTCTAATCCATCGCCTCCCATTCTTGTCACAAGTCATGTGACACCTGCCACCGTTCTCATTTCTTCTAATCCATTTCATTCTAGTCCAATCTATCACCACCTTTCATTACACTTTTCAACCAGCTCATTCCCATTTTTATCCTCTGTCATTTCACTGACAAATCCCTTTATTTGCTCATCACTATGATAGTGTAAACTTTTAAAGGATTAAACTCTTAAAACACTAGACCTCAGGGATCTAGGAGTTGGACATACCTGAAGCAGGACATTTCAGCCTGTTTCTTTTCACGAATACACAGAAAATGATATTTTTACAGCCCATTGGGGTGGAGGGCTCCAGCCCAATCCAGGCCCCACCTAAGTACCCCAGGGCCTGAATTTTCTAGGAGAAGCGCAAATCCATTCTCAGCACGCAGTTTTGGAGGCTCTCCAATGGACTGTAGGGTTTCTCACACTCCCAATAACAGTGTGTTCCCTACAGAGTTGTGTGTTGCCTGTTTGCCCTTTGGCTGACTCAACAAATGACATCAGTTCCAGCGACAGGAAGGTCTCATCCCTCTTCTGTATCTAAGGTAGCAACAAAATGGAATACCTCAGCGGTGATACAGTTCACAGCAGGATTGGCTCGTTTGCCTTAGTCAGGGAAAAGCAGCTGTGGTGTTCAAATACTTTTAGGGGGACACCACCCTGCTAGCTATAGAGCTAGTAACAGAACTCGGTGCTGAAAGGGAGTATCACATAGTCCCTGCTTTTGTGTGATTTGATTCTCCTAGTGGAGACAAGACAAGCCTGGGAGGACTGTAACAGAAACCTAGGCAGATGAGAACCACAAGAGAAGTTCACAGACCCTGAGGGCTGAAAGGAGGCAGAGCGTGTGTTTGGCTGGGAGCCAAGCCTACAGAGAGCCACTGTGGAAGTGACCTCATTTCAGATTGCCGAGGGAGGGGCAGGATTTGCCCAGGGGTACATTCCAGGCCCTGTGAGGAACGTGGACAAAAGTACAAAGGAACGGTAACAACAGATGGGGCAGAGAAACTCACATAGTTCAGGAAAGGTGAAGAGTGTGTAGAGTGCACAGGAATAGCAGAGTGGTGATTTTCAACCTTTTTCACCTCATGGTACACATAAACTAATTGCTAAAATTCTGCAGCACACCAAGGAATATATTATATTTTTTGCTGACCCAACCAAAAAATAGATATAATAATCATCGATTTCCATAAAAGAAATAATAATAATTGCCTACCCTCTTTTCTCCAAAGTGACTTTAAAAAAATTTTTTTATATTAATTTTTATTTACTGATGAGAGAGAGAGAGGGGAGGGAGGGAGGGAGGGGGAGAGAGACAGAGAGAGAGAGAGAGAGAGAGAGAGGAACATCAATTTGTTGTTCTACTTATTTAGGTATTCACTGGTTACTTCTTGTAGGTGCCCTGACTGGGGATCAAACCCTCAACCTTGGTGTATCGGAATGAAGCTCCACCCATCTGAGCTACATGTCCAGGGCCTTGAAGTGACTTTTAAAACAATCTGGTGCCACTTTTTGTATGTAAGGATTTCGGTACCAACAATTAACCAATCAGATGCAACCTTATTATGCATTGTGACCAATAAGATGCAATTCTATTATATGGCCTATATATTTATGGTTCAAGACAGGGTATTCACACTGGATGACTATTGTTGTGTTGGCTTTTGACATTTTAAAATTTGACAGTCTTAGGGAAAAGAGGTCAGTGCCTCCGACTAAATAGTCAAGTATTGCATGTTTTAAAAATTCTTGTGACACGCTGATTGAAAATTGCTGGCATAGGAAAGTGATTTGGGGGCAGGTTGTGCAGGACTTTGACTCCAGGGTGAGGGGTGGTATGGAGTTAGAGGCAACAGGAAACCACTCTCCTTCTGGACCCATGGAAGTCCAGGTTGCTTGTGAGAGAACCAAGCAGCTAAGGTCTGCCCTGGAGGATGCAGAGTCCTGTGCATGTGGACCACAAGAGGAATCAAGACAATTCCCCCTGGAGCATACATTCAAAGAGATGCAGATGAGAAGTGAGCTCCAGAGCTATGCCACCAGACAAGAATGTGAGAATTCCACACAGGTGAGAAAGAAAACACCTGGTGAGTTCCCTTAAACTTCTGGGAGAGAATGGTAGACCTCACCCATAAATGGGGAGGCCCTGAACCAGCTTGGACACTACTGATAACTGAGGAAAGGACTTAGATGACCACAGCCATGGACCCTGGGGAGCTCTAGCTGGAAGCTGCATGCAGGTGTTAGGAGAAGTAGTCTACCACAGGCTCTGAGCTTGCCTGCATGTTCTTGCTGAATGCTCCAGAATGCAAGCGTATCTGTCCCTTAAAACTGAGCAGTTCTGTTGCTGAGCCTACAGGTAACTAAGTAGGTCAAGGTGACTACAGTGTCACTATTGTGGAACTCCTTTCCACTGCAGGCTGTGGGAAAGGTTTGCTGCTTGCTGGTGGTTGGGCCCTTGGGTTTGGGTTCTTCTCCTGTAATACAGTCCACCATGTATGCAGGTGCCGTATGGGCCCATAATGTTGCCTTGTGGGACCTGAAGGCAAGGGATACCTCTGCAAACATGCTACTTGCTGAACCATGAATAATACAGTCTTTTGCCTCTGACCCAGGAGGTCTTGTGTCTTTTGTCAGCATTTAAGCGAGTTACTAGCTTGAAAGTAGGCTAAAATATTGTATAAGACTTTTCACAGTTTTTGACAGTAGGATGGATTTGAGAAGGGTTAGGAAGCATAGAACTTTGGATGCTTTTGGCTGCAAGTAAGATAATATGCAACTAAAAGTGGCTTGAGCAAGAATGTCATTCAATGTCTTCAAATCAAATATAAAATTAGAAAATTACAGGATTGGTCATTTTGGCAGCTCACCAGGTCCTGGATTTGCTTCTCTGTGATTCTCTCCATTTTTTTTTCTCCTTATGGTCCCAAGATTGCTGCCATAGCTCCAAGCATCACAGCCTCACTGGACAGCAGATCCTCTTTCCCCATGAAAAGTACATATGTCGAGAGAAGAGTTTTCTCTTTGTGTGACTCCCTCTTTCTATCAGGTAGGAAATTTTTTTCCTAGAAGTCCTCCTGGAAGAATTTCCTTCATGTTTCATTGGCCAGAACTGGGTCATAAGCCCACTGAAAACCAATCACTAGCAAATGGGAATGCGATGACCATGATTAATTTAGACTAGTGGTTCTCAAATTTGAGCGTGCTTGTTAAACCTTGGAGGGCTTGTTAAAACAGACCTCTGGCCTCACCCCCAAGGTTCTAATTCAGTAGATCTGGGGTAGAGCTCAATAATTTTTATTTTTAACAAGTTCACAGATAGACTGATGCAGCTGGTTAAGAACCAATGGTCTGGAGAGATGGTTCTCAACTCTGGCTATATAGTAGAATCACCTTGGGAGAGTTTATATATATGTAAAATACAAGTCCCAAGGCGGTTCATATAATACATGTGTGTATGTACAAATATATTTAATACAAATCCCAAGGTGGTTCATATACACACTCAGCCTATGCCTCATCTCCATGTAGAGGGCTTCCTTGGCCTTCCAAGGTAGGGTGGCTGCTTTCTCCTGGCTGCTCCAGGTGGTCCTGTTCCTCTACTGCAGCACTGAGTGACAGATGCATATTCATCTCTCTGATGGATTTTGCTCACCCACTTCCTGTGTGACTTCAGGCAAGTTGCTTCAGCCCTGCAAGTCACCACCTTAGCTGTAAAGGGTAAGTGATACTTACTGTGTAAGTTTATTATGAGATTCAAACAAAATGACTTGTTTCCAGTATGGAGTATGTACAGCAGAGGGCCCGGCATAGAGTGAGCCCTCAATAAATAGAAGTTGTTACATCTGACTCTCTACCTCTAGGCCAGCACTGCCCAGTAGAAATACAACAAAAGCCACAAAAGTGAGCTACATATGCAATTTAGTATTTTCTCATAGCCATATTCAAAAGGGAAAAAGAATCATTTTCAATAGTATATTTTGTTTAATTTAATATACCCCAAATATTATTTTTTGCATTTAATCAATGTAAAAATTGTTAATTAGCTATTTATGTATATTTCTTCATGAGTCTTTGAAATTCACTCTTTTTTATTTTATTTCATTTATTTTAGAGAGGGGAAGGGAGGAAGAGAGGGAGAGAAACATCAATGTGTGGTTGCCTTTTGAGTGACTGATGCTGGGGGCCTGTGCCCTGACTAGGAATCGAACAAGCAACTCTTTGGCTTTTAGGCTGGTGCTCACAATCCACTGAGCCACATCAGCCAGGGCTGAAATCCACTCCTATTTTATAGTAACAGCATATCTCTTTCAGTTTAGCCACATTTCACATACTCATTAATCATATGTGGTCAGTAGGTACTATCTTGGACAGCACAGTACTAGATTCAAGAAAATCTGTGAATTTCTTGAGGTTAGGACAGCGCCTGATTTTTCTCTGTGTCACTCAATGCTTGACACATAGTGTTTAATAATGTTTACAAGATATTATTGAATTAAGTCAAGTAGTTACATAGTCATATGATTGGGCAGGTTGCCAAAGGGAATAATTTACATATAATTGCAACCCATAATGACAGGCTAGGGAAACCAGGCAGTCACCAAAGGTGAGGCACTGCCTTCCACCTGCAGAGCCAGGGTAGGGGGGTAAGGCCATCCCTGCAGCAAGTCTGAGGTTAAAAACCTAGAATGAGAAAGGTTCAGATCTTGGTCTTGATGCTGTAGCCACCAATATTAGGGTTCCCTCCAAATTGGTCTAATGCCAAATTAGAGACAACCTTACCTAATAATGAATGGGTGGCCTTGTTTTGGTAGAATCTTGGGACCACTATGGGAAAATAACTTAATAACAGATTCCTCCCTGACCAGGCAGAACTCTAGTAATTGGTTATATGTGTCTGAGTACTGGTTCTACTATCAATGAGCTGTGTGACCTTGAACACTTCACTTAACCTCTCTGAGCTTTAGTTTCCAGACCAGTGAAATGCAGAGAATAACAATAGCATTTATCTTGTGGGATTGCTTTGAGCAGATCATGGACTGTGACCATGTCTTGGGGAGATCTGGTACTTCTTACATGGCTCCCAATAATCCCTGCCCCCTGATGGTCACCTCCTGTGTATCCCCTCCCTTTGACTGTGTGGGACCTAGTGATTTGATTCTAACAAATAGATTGCAGCAAAGTGATGGCATGTCACTTCCATGATTGTGGAGACAGAGTGATGGGATGTCACTTTCATGATTAAATTACAAAAGGCTGTGACTTCCATCTTGCCAGCACTCTCTCTCACTTGAACTCTCTCTTGCCCTCTCACTTGCTTGCTCTCATGAAGGAGGCTGCCTCGTCATAAGGTGCTCTGTGGAAAGATGCACATGGTAACAGGCTGTGGAGATCTTGGGCCAAAAGTTCATGAGTGGTGCATGAAGAACTGAGTCCCACAGCTGAAGAGAAAGTAGACGTTGTCAACAACCACATGGGTGAGCTTGGAAGTGGTTTCTTCCAGTTGAACCTTTAAAGTAAAACCCTGTTTTTCTATTACTTTTGTCCCAATTTTCTGCCTTTGCTCTCCTCTGCCCTGCCCACCTCCAGAGTCAATCCCCACCCTGTTGTCTATGGCCAATGGTCATCTATACCCATTCGTTGATTAGACTCTTCCCCTTCTTTACCCATTTATTTCTCTGCCCCCTCCCCTCTAGTCACTGTCAGTCTGTTCCTTGTTTCCAGGCCTCTGGTTCTATTTTGCTCATTTGTTTGTTTTGTTCATTAGATTCCTCTTATAGGTGAGATCATACGGTATCTGTCTTTCACTGCCTGGCTTATTTCACTTAGCATAATGTTCTCCAGTTCCAAACATGCTGTCATGAAGGGTAGGAGCTCCTTCTTCTTTCTGCTACAAAATATTCCATTGTGTAAATGTACCACAGTTTATTGATCTGCTCTTTTACTGATGGGCACTTAGGCTGTTTCTAGCACTTGGCTATTGTAAATGGTGCTGCTGTGAACACAGGGCTGCATAGGTTCTTTTGGACTGGTGTTTCAGGGTTCTTAGGGTATAATCCCAATTGTGGAATCACTGGGTCAAAAAACCATTTCCATTTTTAGTTTTTTGAGGATACTCCATACTGTTTTCCACAGTGGCTGCACCAGTCTGCTTTCCCATCAACAGTGCACTAGGGTACCCTGCCCTCTACAACCTTGCCAGCACTTGTTGTTTGGTCATTAGTTAATGATGGCCATCCTGACAGCTGTGTGGTGACATCTCATTGAGGTTTTAATTTGCATCTCTGTCATGGCTAGTGATATTGAGCATGCTTTTATATGTCCATTGGCCCTCTGTGTGTCTTCCTTGGAGAAGTGTCTGTTCAGGTCCTTTGCCCACTTTTTAACTGGATTGTTTGTCTTCCTGATGTTAAGTCATATGAGTTCTTTATATATTTTGGAGAGCAACCCCTTGTCCAAGGTATCATTGGCAAATATGTTTTCCCATATGGTTTTTTTTTTCCTTTTTATTTTGATGATGTTTTCTTTAGCCATGCAGAAGAGTTTTAATTTGATGTAATCCCATGTTTTTAATCTTTCCTTTATTTCTCTTGCCCTAAAGGATATACAGATGAAAATATTGTTGCATGGGATATCTGAAATTTTATAGCCTATGTTTTCTTCTGTGACTTTTTTGGTGTCACCGCTTATGTTTACGTCTTTTATCCAAATGGATAAAGTTCATTCTGGTGTGTGGTGTAAGTTAGTGGTCTAGTTTCACTTATTTGCATGCACCATTCCAGTTCTCCCAACACCATTTGTTAAAGAGGCTATTTTTACTCCATTTTATGCTTCTTCCCCCTTTATCAAATATTAAATGGCCATAGAGAACAGAGTTTATTTCTGGGCTCTCTATTCTGTTCCATTGATCTATATATCTGTTCTTATACAAGTATCAGACTGTTTTGATTACAGTGGCCTTGTAATATAGTTTAATATCAGGTGTTGTGATCTCTCCCACTTGGTTCTTCTTTCTCAAGATTCCTGAGGCTAGTTGGGGTCATTTTGGGTTCCATATAAATTTTTGAAATATTTGTTCTAAATCTGTGAAGTATATCACAAGTAGGGATTGTGTCGAATCTATAGATTGCTTTGGGTAGTATGAACATTTTAATTATGTTAATTCTTCCAATCCATGAACATTGTACATGCTTCCATTTATTTGTATCTTCCTTAATTTCTTTTTTCAGTGTTGTGTACTTTTCTGAGTGTGGCTCTTTTACCTCCTTGGTTAAGTTTATTCCCAGGTACTTTATTTTTCTTGTTGCTATAGTAAATGGATTCTCCCTTCACCCCCATTTCTCTTTCTGATATTTCATTGTTGGTGTACAAAAATGCCTTCAATTTCTGAACATTGACTTTGTATCCTACTGTTTTGCCAAATTCACTTATTAGGTTGAGTAGTTTTTTGGTGAAGTCATAGAGTTTTCTATGTACACTATTATGTATGTCATCTGCAAATAATGACAGTTTTACTTCCTCCTTTTAAATTTGGATGCCTTTTATTCCTTTTTCTTGTCTGATTGCTGTGGCTAGAATTTCCAACACTATGTTGAATAAAATTGGTGAAAGCAGACACACTTGTCTTGTTCCTGATCTTAGGGGAAAAGCTTTTAGTTTTTGCCCATTGGGTATGGTGTTAGCTGTAGGTTTCCATATATGGCCTTTATTATGTTGAAGTATGCTTCCTCTATTCCCACTTTGCTGAGTGTTTTTATCATAACTTGGTGCTATGGTTTATGAAATGCTTTTTCAGCATCTGTTGATATCATGTGGTTTTTGTCTTTCATTTTATGAGGTGTATTACATTTATTGATTTGCAAATATTATACCATCCTTGCATCCCTGGGATGAACCCTACTTGATTAGGGTGTATGATCCTTTTAATGTATTCCTGGATCTGGTTTGCCAATATTTTATTTTGGATTTTAGCATCTATGTTCATCAGCGATATTTGGCCTGTAGTTTTCTTTCTTTGTTGTATCTTTATCTGGCTTTGAGATTATGATGGTGCTGGCTTTATAAAAAGCATTTTTCAGTCTTTCCTCTTCTTGGATTTTTTGGAATAGTTTGAGAAGACTGGAGTTAGCTCTTCTCTAAATGTTTGGTAAAATTCTCCTGTGAATCTGCCTGGCACAGGGCTTTTGTGTGCCAGGAGTTTTTGATTACTGCTTCAATTTCACTAGCTGTATGAGTCTATTCAGGCTTTCTGCTTCTTCTTGACTCAGTTTTAGAGGATAGGATTATGTTTCTCGAAATTTTTCCATTTCACCCAGGTTTTAAAATTTCTTGGCATTAGTTGTTTATAGTAATTTCTTGTGATCCTATATATTTCTGTGGTATTGTTTGTAATTTTGCCTCTTTCATTTCTGATTTTATTTATTTGGGTATTCTCTCTTTTTTCTTGATGAGTCTGGTTAAAAGCTTCTGAATTGTTTTATCATTTCAAAGAAATGGCTCCTGGATTTATTGATCCTTTGGATTGTTCTTTTAGTCTCTATGCCATTCAGTTCTGCTCTGATCTTGATTATTCTCTTCCTTCTACTTGCTCTGGGCTTTGTTTGTTGTTCCTCCAGTTCTTGTAGATATTGGGTTAGGTTGTTTATTTGAAATATTTCTATCTTTTTTAGGTAGACCTGTATTGCTATAAACTTCTGTCTCAGGACTGCCTTTGCTGTGTCCCATAGGTTTCGGACTATTGTATATTCATTTTCATTTGTTTCCAGAAACCTTTTTGATTTCTTCCTTGATCTCATTGTTAACCCATTCATTATTTATTAGCATAATAAATGCTAATAATTTCATTATTTATTAGCATAATAAATGCTATAAAGTCTCATGGAGGCTTTTATACAGTCTCCATGAATTTGAATGTTTTTGAGGTTTTTTGGGGGGAGTTGGTTTCTAGTTTCAAGCCATTATGATCTGAAAAGATGCTTGGTATGATTTCAATTTTCTTGAATTTGTTTAGGCTTGTTTTGTGTTCAATCATGTGGCCTATCCCAGTTGAGTCTTGAGATAGAAGGGTGGGCTTGTGAGAACCAGAGGATCAAGCTGAGTTGTATCCACACAAAGAAAAACTGAGACAATGAATGTGTGTTGTTTTAAGTTGCTAAGTCTTGGGGTAATTTGTTACACAGCAGCAGATCACTAATACATGCGTGCAAGAATCTGACACAGCATCTAGACCATGAAAGGTGTTCAGTAAGTTCAAATAGTACCCTTAGCGGTGGTGTTGGAAAATTCTGCTATTGGGAAGGGAGTCTTGTCTTATAGCAGAGAAAATCTCTATATTATGCAGCTTTCATAAGCAGCTGGGATTAAATCAGATTCACTTCAGTGGAGATATATATTTTTAAATTACAGTAAATTTCTTTGCATTGGAGTCTGCAACTGCCTGCTCACTCCAGGCATGGTTTTCACCTCATCCTATCACATTCCACTTACAACCAGTGCCCAACATCTTCACACTGGGAAGACACAAGTTGGACCCTTTCCTGGGATGGGGACCCATAGGAAACTTGGGGGCTGAAAGCCGTACAAGCCTGAGAATAGGGTATAATCAGCCCATAGGCCAAAAGAGTATTTTTTTCCCTTTTTTTCAGTGCGTGGCTGTCCTCTGAAAGAAACACTATATGAAGAATCCACGCATCATGGAGTTAAATGTCTGTGATTGTGAAACCTAATCAATTGTGAAATCAAGTTGATCACAATGTGCCTGGTCTGGGAAACATAAGTGTTAGCTAAAGGGGTGTGGTCCACACATCATCTAGGGGACAGGACCCCAAGAAGCAATGATTTGTCAGTGTTTTTCCTGTGCCATCCAGAGCATGGGGTCTTATCTGGTTGGCAGAAACATCTGCTCTGCTTGGGAAGTGGCCCGAGCAGAGCCAGAGCATCAGGAGATCATAACTCTCTGACATGGGCCATTAAAGCATCCTGCTGCTCTGTGGCACTGAGTTCTTGCTTATTGTGCAAACTTCTGATGAGAATAACTCATTGCCCACATATGTTGGCTTCGCACCAATGGACATGGGGTTTTGGTTTTCTTGGAAGTTACTGTTCTCTCTTGAACTAACAAACTGATATTCTGGTTTATTCATGGGTCTGTTGAAAGTTTGCACAGCCTGGGTTAGCCACTGACCTCTCAGGTACTGACCAAATATTGCTGCTGCCTCTCAAAGTGGAGAGCAAGTGCGTGGGTCCTAGTGACCTCATGTCCTTCCCCCTTCCCTTCTGTTTTTCCTCTTTCTCTTTTTCCTCGTACTCCTGCCCATCTTCACTTTGACACAAACACACACACACACACACACACACACACACTCAGTGTCTCTTGCATGTATCATGGGACAGTGTTTTGGTTAAGCTAATGGATTCTGGAGGTGACTAAGTTTGAGTCCTGGTTCTGTCATAACTGTGGGCTCCTGGGCAAGTTGCTTTAAGCTCTCTGTGACTCACTTGTAAACTTGGAATAACAGCATGTGCCTTCTAAGGCTGATGTCAGGATTAAATAAATCAGGGCAGTGCCTGCACTGATAAGTACTCACTCAGCATTGGCTAAATAATGAATGCCTGCCATGTGCCAGTTTTGAGCTGCGGGCTGGTGGTGATGGATGACTGTGGGACCACATCTGCCTCTAGGGCACTTGCTGGGGAGAAAGGGAGGCTGGGACATCAACAGACCATTTCAAAGCATATCCCGGCCAGACGCTGGCTCACTGTGGGGGCTGGTGTCCTTCTGAGACACTTAAGTCTCATTGCTTTCTATTTTCTCACTGCCATGGGTGCCATTGCACAGAGCCAAGGGGGTGCAGAATGACAGTCCAGGAGCCTTGTGTGGAAGGAGGCCCAAGAGAGGGGCAAAACCTATCAGGAGAGGTGGGGAGAGGCTGGGGGCCGAAGTTTGCTTGTGTCTCAAGCTTCCAGGCATGTCTCTCCTTCGGTGATAGGACGTGGGCTTCACACTCTGTACCAGTTTGTTGATTAGATGCTTGGTGATGAAGTCTTATCTCCTGGCTTATGAGCACTGCAGCCTTGGTGGGCCTTCCGGGCAGACAGGTGGGTGTGAATGCTGCATGATCCTGATGAATGTGTGTCAACATAGGGACTGACAGTGGTCTGATTGCTGATGCTGACAGTGCCCAGGGAGACATGATATCATTACCAAGCGTGAAGGAAGCAATACAGTTGTCTCCTTAAAGTTATAGGAAGGGAGTAATAAAGCTCACACCATTCTCTCCCAGGGACTTTGTGTCTTGTTCTTCCGAACCTCCCACTAAAGTGTTTGCTGCCAGACTCTGCTCTCCTGTGGCCTCTGTCATATTTACCCTTTTTATTTTGTCAAATGCATGAATTCTGTGTCTTTACTAATAGGTGTTGCATTTTCAGACAATTAAAAAATTAAATTAATTTCTTTTTTGAATAGGTGATGCGTTGGCATGCATAAAATTCAGAAGTTACTAAAGGGTACACAAAAAATGTCTCTTCTGTCTCTTTCCCCACCACCTGTTCTTTCCCCCAAAACAATTCACATTACCAGTTTCTTGTGAGATAGTAAGCTCTTCAGATATTTTTTAATTTTTATTTTTTGAAATTTTTTTGTTGTTTAAGAACAGTTGTCTCTTTTTCCCTCCCTCCACTGCCCCCCTTCCCCAGCCATCCCCAGCTTCCTTACCCTCTTTGACTTTATCCATGTGTCCTTTATACACGTTCCTTGACAACACTTCCCTGTTTTCCCCCCATTACCCACCCCCCCCACCTCAACTCTGGTTACTGTCATTTTGCTCTTAATTTCAGTGCAGAGGCCAGGATTTATATGACTGATATCAATTCAACACTTCTTTTTGGAGCACCAACTAGGTACCAGGAACTAGAGATCCAAAGACCACAAGGGTGTAGTCTCAGCCCTCTGAGATCTTGTGGTCCAGTAGGGGGCAGCCAGGTGGGCCAACAATTATAATCTGATTCTATTAAAGGAGACATAGAGAAGTATGTGAGGTGCAGAGGTACACCAAGGGGTAGAGAGAGGAAAATAATCTAGCAATGAATACAGGCGAGTATTCATAACCCACCTTTAAGCTTTCCACAGCCACCAGGACAGGGAGTTACAGAGTTCACTTCTTCTCTGGTGAATTACTTTTTGATTCTTTTAGTCTGGTCTCA
This sequence comes from Tonatia bakeri, assembly GCA_004024845.1. Taxonomy (NCBI): domain Eukaryota; kingdom Metazoa; phylum Chordata; class Mammalia; order Chiroptera; family Phyllostomidae; genus Tonatia; species Tonatia bakeri. The sequence goes on from PVIA01004523.1 coordinate 71,535, forward strand.
TAGAATTGCAATCTGTTTTGGGCCATCTGCCAACTCTTGTTTTTTAGAAACAGCTTTATTGAGATGTAATTCATATACCAGACAATTCACCATTTAAAGTATACGATTCAATATCTGCAGTGTATCCATGGAGTTGTGCATTAACACCACAATCAATTTGAGAGCATTTTCATTACTGCAAAAGGAAACCTTATGCTTCTTAGTTGTTACCCACCAGTCTCCCCTCTCCCAGCTCTTGGCAACCACTAATTTACTTTCTGTCTCTATGGATTTGCCTATTCTGGACATTTCATGTAAGTGGAATCATACAGCCTTGGCCAGCATGGCTCAGTTGGTGGAGCATCATCCTGTGAACCAAAAAGTTGCGGGTTTGATCTTGGTCAGGGCACATGCCTAGGTTGTGGGTTTGGTCCTCAGTAGGGGTGCATACAGGAGGCAGGTGATGGATGGTCCTCTCTCACATTGATGTTTCTCTCCCTCACTTTCCCCCTCCCTTCCCCTCTCTCTGAAATTAATAAGCACGTCCTCAGGTGAGGACAAGAACAGAAAACTATAAATAAAACTATAATTGGAGTCATATGATGTGTGGCTTATGTGTTTGATTTCTTTCATTTAGCATCACATCTCTTTTTATGGTTTGTAATGCTCCATTTTGTGGATACACTACATTTTCCTTATCTGTTCATCAGCTGATGACATTAGGGTGGTTTCCATGTTTCGGAGGTATGTTATGTACACAGACACACACACAGACATACATGGTTGGGCACAAATAATACCCCTTTTTATGAGCTGGTAATCTACACCAAATCTTTTATTACAAAACCATAGGCATGTAATTCTGTAATATAACAATATTACACTCAAACATACTGTATGACATTTTAGGTGAAATATTCAAATTGCTGTCCATCTCATGCAAGATATTCATGTACCCTCCCAACCACACTCAGTGACATTACTTCTGCAGGACCCTGTATGTAAATATATGATGTATGTGTGTGTGTATGCACTATAAACATTCATGTGCAAGTTTTTGTTTTGAAAACTTGTTTTTAATTCTTTTGCATATATACCTTGAGTGGAATTGCTGAGTCATATGGTAATTCTATATGTTACTTACTGGGGAACTATCAAATTATTTTCCACCACAGCTGCATCATTTATATTCCTTCCAGCAGTGTATGAGCATTCTAATTTCTCATCTTCCTGCTTTTAAAATTGGACTTTCCCCCAAGATGCTCCTCTGTGGTCACCCACTCAGCTCCTCCCTCTGTGCCTGTGGCGCTCCTGAAGTCACCCCAGACCTCAGCCCCAACTTATGTGGTAGTCGCCTTGGACAGAATTCCTAAACTGTGTCTATCTTTAAACTTCTAATGTGTTACTGACAGGTCACCACACCTGCACTTGCTTTTGGAGAGCAGAAGGGAAGATCTTAGGAAGCAGAGAAAGGGAGGTGGGGCTCTGTACAGTAGCTTTACTAAGCTGCCTTTGACTGAAGAACAGTGAATAGTTGCTTCTTTCTCTTGCTCCCCCACTCAGAAGAGGACAGAGCCTGCTCTGGGTGAGTCGAGGGCCCATTGTCTCATAGGTTTGGCTGAGATGACTCCTCCTCTAGCATCTTGGCCAACATCCCTCTCTGCTGCCACTCTAGACCACTCACGTAGCTCCTCCAGCTTTCCTCCATTTCTCCCTGTCTAAGGTACCATTTTTAGTAAAACACAAAACAAAAAAGCAAACAAATATCACAGATAACCCCACAGAACCAGAACTCCCAGTAGCAATTGCATTTCAGAGAACCAAAGGATAATTTTGTAGTATAAGTATGTCCCAAATATTGCATAAGGCATATTTGTATTTGGGATATACTTATACTACCCAGTTATTTGTGGTCTCTGTAAAATTCACATATAACTGACAGTCCTGTATTTCATCTGACAACCCTATCTCCATTTTCTGAGGTTCATCCTGGGGTCATGTGTAGGTGAAGTGTTGTTGCTGTGGATTCTCCCTCTTCAGGATGGTTCCTAAACCATTCACTTTCTCTTGTCTCAGTGTGATTCCTGGGGAAGCCCGCCATTAGCAAATCTCTAACAAGACATGTGCTTATTTAATCTTACTGTCCATTTCCAAATTGAAGGTCATGGCCTAACCAATGTCTAAGCAGATGAATGCTTATGAGTATGTGCTTTAAAACCACACCACAGTTTTTTTAAAAATTTTAAATATGTCCTGTACACTGGTCCTTTCCCTCTCTCTCCCATCATGCCTCACTATTTGCTCCCCTTTAAAAGAGAATTTGCTCTTTCTGAGTCTCCTTTAGGAAGTGCTATGGCAACTTTCCACCGAATTCACGTACTTCAGGTGTCCTGTGATCTCTCTTACAGACCTGTTTGGGGCCATTGATCTCTTGTTCCCAGGTTCCTCTGCAGGCAGCCTTGTAGGTGGGAAGGACTTTGACCATCATACAGGCTTCTGGGACTTAAGACATTTTATAATATCCATTTTTTTTTTGCAACTGGCTTTCATCCTTGGGCTTGTTGTGTCCTCCTCTTCTTCCTCCTCCTACTCCACAAGATAGCTGCTGCAACCCCAAGTATCATGCTAATGTTTAAGGCAGGAACACAAAGGAAGAGTAGAACACCAACTATTTCTCCCTCTTCTATTGGACAAAGGGCTTTCTAGGAGCACTCTCCCCTGCCCTCCCAAACCCACTGTGCAAGATTTGAGCTCATCTATCATTAACTACAACTGTGTTGCATGCCCACCCTAGCAGTAAAAGGGACTAGGAACATGAGTGGTTAGGCTTTCCAGCCTCTTTGGTGGATGCTGGCATGGGTGTTTGGTTAGCCAGCTGACAGCATTGGCCTCAGAAGGGAAGCCGTAAGCATGTAAATGCCACCAACAACCTAAGGCAGTTTCAATGCCGGAGCAGCACTGACTCAGATCCAACAAATCTTTTATTCCTCTGGTTTCTTCTTAGGTGGAATTCAGAAGGAAGAAAATTTCTCATGAATTGGGGGTAGACATGGGACTTGAGTTGTGCCAGGAAGGGTGCATGAGAACTAGACATGTTGGGTCAAGGACATGCTAGGCTGGGGAAATAATGGGAAGGACTAGAGATGGGGATACATAGATGTCTTGAAGGACAGTGAGCATGGAGGGGTGGGCTCAGGCAGAGGAGAAGGGGACCCACAGAGCTAATTTTGGTTAATTTGCCAAAAGGCTGCACTCTTGTCTTTGCCAGGTCTGCAGCTTGCCTTATGTGCATGGCGAGTAAGCACTGTGTGGGAGCCAGTGCCCAGAGAAGTTGGCTTGTTTCATCATGTTGCCCAACAATAGCTTCATGGGCTCTGAGAAAGCATGCTTCTGACCTGTTCATGCTGAAGAGCCTTTTTGGCTCCAAATTCTACTTCCAAATGGGTTCTTGCTTCTGGATCCCACACTCCTGCTTCTCATCTCTGTAATCTTTTCCATCTAGAATGATTCCATTGCCCTGATCCTCTATAAAATATTGTCCTTTATGCACAGATGTTAGCAATTACATCCCCTCCCCAGACTTGACCTCTTTTTGCCCATTAACAACCCTGCTCCCACGCAGCTCTTGAAAATTGATACCCCAGCTTTCATGATTGAAATCTAATCTTGGCCCAATCCCTCAACTGGACTTGGCAAAGCCATAGGTTCAGCCCTTCACTAGGGCTCAGGAGCTTTGAGCGACAGGCAATGCATTTGTTCTTTGTTTAATGGGCACAAGGTAGCCACAGAAAGCCATAGATAGGAGAATCTAAGCACGGAAAAGTGCCATCGTGGGAAGCTTCCTCTGTGAGTGGCATTTAGAAGGGACGAGGAGAGGAGATGCAGCGAGGAGCAGTCTCCTTGAGCAGGAGGCTCTGCAGAAGCTTGTCAAGTCTGGACTGGGTGGGGGCAGGGGAAGGCCTGATGGAAGACAAATATGAAAGGGAATGTCAATAGGACTTAAGACACAATGAGTTTGGTTTGGCAAGAGAAGTATGAGTGGAAGCCAATGTTTCTAGCAGAACTGTTATCAGGAATAGGAGATGAGACCCATTGAACAAGGTTTTGTTTGTTGGGTTGGTTGATAAGAAGATGCATTTGGCTTTCGGCAAATTTGGTGTGAAGTGGCAGCAGGGCTTCTAAGGCAGTGTGTTCAACAGGCAATTGGAGAGATGACGAGGAGTTTGAGGAAAGGACCCCGTGGGGGTTGAGATGTGTGGGTGCTACCTTGGAACAGGGAGAAAGTGGGGCTAGGAAAGAGCAGGGAGAAACAAAGGACCTCTGGAGCAGGTGCTGTGTGGAGGTCAGGCAGAGAGAAAGGGAGCTCAGAGAAGGGCTGCAGGCAGGCAGGACAAACGAGGGTCTGAGAAACTAGAACAGGACAGAGCATTCAACAGGAGGGAATGGCCAGTAATGGCAGGCCACAGGCACCTTCATTTGCAACGCAGTGAATCCGAGTTCTTTTGCCAGATCCTTATCATTGCTGAGTCCAGTCCTGGCGCTGTGACAAAGTGCCTTTTCCCATCACCAGTTTTCTCCCTTGGGGTGTTTTTTGTAAACCTTTGGAATCAAGTCAGATTCTGCAAGACGCTTTTCCAGTATATTAGATATACGTTAATTCTGATTTTTATCTGCCTGTCACAGTGAGTAAATTCCCCCATTCTCCTGATTTAAGTATTTCTCAGTTTTCTGATTCTTTAAAAACAAAGAACATCTTATGTGGCTTGTTGGTTTTTCTTTTCTTCCCCTCCCCTTTTTAAAAGTTCTTGTTAAACATTTTCACTGGGCCTCCTGAGAGATGCTAGTAGACATTCTTCAGGATCTCTGTGGCCCTTCCCCTTCTTTCTGTTCCTAGTTCATTCTTGTATTTTCTCTGTTTACATGTCAAAGCCTGAGATATCTTATTACGGATTTATTTGATCTTTTCTCAGATTGCTAAAGTTAATTTTGTTTTATAATGTTAACAACAGCTAACATCGGTACAGTGCTTTACAATTTACAAAACATGTCACATGCAGTTTCTCATTTTATCTTCACAGCAATTATGTGAAAAAGTTTAGGTACAACTGTCCTTATTTTACAAATGAGGCTGCTGAAGACTCAGGTGGTAACAGAAGGAGCCAGGGTGATGTTAGATCTTTGACTGCTTTCTTTTTTTTTCTTTTTTCTTATCTTTTTGGTATTTTTCCTTCAAAGAGAGAAAAAAAATACAACACACTATTATTTGAGGCAATTTGGAAAATGTAGGAAAGACTAAAGAAACGTACATCACTGGCCACTCTGCTGACCAGGCACTCTCTGTCAGCGCTCCATGTGTTTCTTTCCAGTAATATTTCAACGGGTTGGTGAAGACTTTATGGTATTGCAAACTAAGTACATCTTGATGTTTGACCCCAACTTTTAAGTGTAACATTATATTGTGAGCATTTTCATGCCACTTATCCACTTCAAAGTCTATTTTAGCATGTGGATACATTATAATCTATGCCACCATTCCCCGTTTGCAGGACCTGGAAGATGCTTCCATTTGCATCTGGGCTTGTGCAAAAACACTTTGACGACCATCTTTGTACCATAAACACCTGCCTGAATCTCTCTTCTAAGCATCGGGGTGAAACGACTGGGCAAAAGAGCACATTGTTTAGCTGCACCGCACAGATGTCCCAGTTTTTATTCCAACAAGAAGCATGCATTTGTGTCTATCTTACCACTCCCTTGCCAGTACAGACTATTATACATTTAATTAACTGTCAATATTAGGTATGAAAAACAACACTGTATTGCTTTGTTTAACATTTCTTTAATTGCTTATGAGACAGAACATTTCCCCTCTGCTTATTGTCCTTTTGTATTTCTTCTGATAATCTTATTTGTGTGCTCTTTGCTTGAGAGTCTGTGGCACTTTCAGATTTGCCATTGATGTTTAAGGCTTTATAGGAGTTAAATGCTCCCTAACTCTAGACATTCCCCAGGCACTCCATGCATTCATGCTGTCTACCCCCACCAAGGAAAACACGCTGAGAAAGTGATTGTAGTCCACTGTTGGAGGAAAAACAATTAGCTGAATCAATCCATACTAAAATAAAAATGACACATCCTCCCCTTCTCCCGGTAGGCCTCTAAGGGCCTATTACCTGGCACAGGGTAAGTAAAGATTTAGATAGGTACAAATATGCTAGAGATACTTGTTGAATAAATGAATTCATGTGGTTCCAAGGGATTAAATGAGATTAGGATGAGGATGGAGGTAGGGAAGCTCTGGTGAGACAGCTTTCAAATCAATATAATCCTCTTAATAGACTCAGTTGCCCAAAGAATGAATGAGCTACAAGGACCAGCAGTGAGATATCCTGGAAGGGACAGCCTAGTCTCAGAGGAACTCGAGCACCATTCCCAGGACTCGAACAGGTTATTCCGGTCTCCCAATGACTTTCTCTCTGCCCACGAATGTGGCCTCAAACATTGAAACCAATTTCCTCTTGGTACCGCTGTCCTAGGTCAGGATGGCAAATATATTTCATCCTATGTGCCAGTTCCTGTGGGCTTGTAGTGGTTGCCTCAAGGGCTGGTTCAGTAATATTATACTGCTGTCTCTGAGTTCTGCAGAGCTGGATACTGTGAATGGAGGGTTTACTTCTGGGCTTGCAGTTCTCCTCCATATATCAGACATGGACGATATTTAAATCCCTCCCCACATTCTGGGAGTCTTGAATTTTCTGCATAGACTCCTATTTGACCATGTTAAAGAATTTGTTTTTCAATCTATCTGTAAAGTTTAATCCATTACACCTTGATGGTGTTTGTGGTAGGCAGACTAATGTTTACCTGATTAAGCTTGGAATGACTTTGTCTCTAACAAAATTCCTGACTAAAATTGACTTAAGAGATATGGAAACCTAATTGTTTCTTTAACAAGAAACCCAGAGGCTGGTAGCTCTAAAGTTGGTCCATTTAGCAGCTCAGTGGAACAGAGTCAAGAGCAAAATCCAGTGAAACTCAAGGGGGGCGGGCAATTCCTTAGACCCGATGGTGGCATGAGGGCAGGTTTTCATGAGCGGGCAGGCACAGGCCCTACGTAGGTGGGCCTGGCCAGGAGACCCAGGAAGAGGGCACACCATCGGTGCGTGGCTCCGTGTTAGGCAACACAGACATGTTTAGGGCTATCTCCTGCTTTCAGGAACTTTCAGTCCTACCATTTACCCAGGACACGTGACTGACAGTTATGAAACAAAGGCCATTTCTGTCTTAGGCTGGTGTTCATTCCACACAAGTTCATGTCTTGTTTCAAAGTTCTAAGCCTGGGGAGGCTAAATTCCTCTAGAAGTAGCAATTAGGCCCAGGGATACTATCTTTCACAATAATCCCTGGTACCAACATTTACTGAGCATTCACTATTTACACATTTCTAATAGTTTTTCTTGTGTTATTAAAGGAGCAGACACTTTTAGGATTGGCCCCATTTCACACATTAGAAAACCGAGCTATTGAGAGGTCAGCTGACTTCCTCAGGGTCTTGCACAGGTAGAACACGGTGGGTCAGGCATTCAAACTGATGCCAAAAGCACCACTGTTCCCAGGGATCGCCCCTTTCTGTGAAGAGAATCTCCTGTATCTGTCTGAGACAGCTGGATGAACAAATGCTGGAAGGGTGTGCTGAGTCCATGCTGTGTGGTCCCCACCTCTCTGTGCCTTAGTTTTCATATTTGTGAAGTGAGGTGGTTGCCTAATATCCTCTGGGTCACTTCCACCCAGAGGTCTGTGGGTAATCCTCTAGAAGGCAGGTGGCTGTGGCCGGTGCATGGAAGAAGTTGAACTCCTTCTGGTTCTTAAATCTTAGCTTCATTGGAATTCTCACAGACACAGTGACAAAGAGCATCCAATTAAGAAAAAAACCCCAAAATTCTCAAATGCTATTGATAGGAGCTAGGCAGAGTCTCAGAGGGAGGACTAGGCAAGGGCAAGGATGTGGCAGAGCTGGAACCGACATGTGTGTCTCCGGGTTCCTCTTCCTTAGGAAGAAGCAGGGAGTGTGAGCAGGCCAGTTCATTATAAGTGTATTCACTGTATTGATTTTCATTGCTTTAATGAGGAAAACTCCCAACAGCACATGCAAATTTCCTTGGGACCTGTAAATCCTGTTAGCACAACCAGTGTGGTGATTTCTTCTGTGAATAGCATCTCTGGGTTTTGGAGTGAAGAGAAGAGCCCAGGGCCATGGGGTGGGGCAATCTGACCATGTGATCTTAGCCTTGAGAATCTCCACTGGTGAGGATCTCTGGTCCCCAGTCTAGGGTCACAAAAGCTTGCCACCAGCAACGTGCTGCCATGGGTCAGACAGCTGCCTCCACCACTAAACTTGAGCCAGATTATTAACCTCTTAGCCTCAGTTTCCTCATCTGTGAAATGGGAAAAATAACAGTACTTATCCCATAGAATCACTGTGAAGAGTAAGTGAGTTACTCTATGTAAAGCAGTTTTAGAACAGCAACTGGTCATAGTAAAGTGCTAAAGAAATTTGCCTCTAAAATATTTCCTTGCCAGTCTGGAAGCTTCCTAAAGGCAGAGGTCTTGACTGCCTGTTGTAACACTGTGCCCACAGTGCCTGCTGCAGTGCCTGGCCTATAAGAGAGTCTCCACACGTATTTATTGAATAAATGTTCATGAGTGAGAATGCTTTGCAAACTGAGAAGTGCAACACAGGAACCTGGCAGAGTTATTTGTACCTAGCTGTCATCACTGGGTTTCCCTTGGGATTTCCCTGCAGCTCAGAAACTGGAAGGTATTGGACACTTCAGGTCTGGGTCAGTGGTCTGTCATTAGGCTCTTTAGGGTCGTGGAACCCGGCCACTAGTTATCACTGGCCAGGGCCTTGAAGACACAAAAGTCAATTGAGGGAAAGAAAGCAATGGCTTAGTGTTATAGACCTACCGCATACCTTCAGCCAGAAAACTTCCCGTTCAGCCGAAGCAGGCGTCTGAAACACAAAATCTCATAAGGCCAGAGAGGTAACATAACAGTGGAGATGGGTGGTGTGTGTGTGTTGACTTTTTGCTGAAACTTTTTTTGGGAAGTATTGTTTTGAAACAGACACGTATATTAAGGCCCTGAAATTATTCCTTACTTCCTCAAAACTGTACTCACTTATATTATCTCGTACTGTGCTACCCTAGTGGGTCAGGCTTGGTTTTCCCAGTTCTCATCCAGACACCAGTACAGAAACAGGTGCCCTCACTGCTAGAAGAACAGAAGAAGAGGCTCCACGACAGGTGTCGCCCGATTCCCAGGTGGGGACAGCGGCAAACCAGAGGACATGGCTCCCTCTCAGCCCCGACCGACTGATGTCAGTGGATTCCATGCAAAGTTGTAGGACCATCGTTGCAGGAGCTTCCAATATTTTAAGTGAAGGTAAAAATCTAGACCTTTATGACACAACAAATGAAAGAAACGTTTTGCATACTATGAGTCAAATAAAATATCTCTGCCTCTGCAGTTGGCCTGCAGCCTTCAGCTTTTGGTTTTGCCAGAAGGTGGGGAGAGAGTTCAAGTTCAGATGCAGCATCCCAGAGCACACTGAACACAGTCCTACTCCCCACTGTTGGAGCTGATCTTCACTCAGTGGTTGAAGGGGTTTCGGTGAGCAGTGGCTCCTATTTGATTGAGAGGTAGAATGACATGGGTGAGGGAACTGAGGGTTGGGGAAATCCAGAGGCAGGCGTAAGGCAAAGCTGGGACTCAAAGCAGGTCTTCTGGCTCCAAGCTAGGGGACTTTGCTTACAGATTTCCTCAGGATTTCTGAGGAAACAACACCTTTGGTGTTGTTTGTGAGACACAGGGCTGGTTAGAGCTCTGCTTTTATGGGTTGTGTGTGTGGTCTTCAACAAGCGACTTTCCTCTAGTCCTGCTTTCCTCATATGGAAAATGGGGACACCAATGAAACCTACTTCTCAAGGTTGCTGCAATGTGAGAAAAGGGAACCTGACTCAGAACCTGACACGAAGAAAGGGTGCATGCTTCAGTTGCCATGTAACCCCCGGTCGTACATTTTGTGCCAACTATATGCAGAGACAGACCTTGCGCCAGGGTGGGGTGGGAGGAACCATGTCTTCCCTTAATGAATATTTACCTAGGGGCAGCTGTGTACTGCTGCCCAGCACCCAGGAGACAGCAGCATGCAAACGCGGCTGACCTGTGCCCAGTGGGACTTAAAATCCAACAAGACAGGCAACCCCATTAGTGGAAACACACCCAAAACAGAAGGTGGGTGGTGAAGTCTGTGAAGGAAAACTTAGGGTGCTTAGAAAAGTGAAGTTGGGGAGGGCCTGACCCCTCCTTTATACATGTAAGTACAATATTTGAAAAATATATAAAATCCTGGGGAAGTGATGCTTAAGTTAAGACTTGAAGGTGTTAAGCTTGACCTTTCTGGAAGTGTCCCCAGGAGCCGGCCCCAGCTGATGACCAAATGTGGCACTGTCACCACACAGATGGGACTTGTCCCACGCCCAGAGGGGTGCACCCGGGAGTGAAGAGATGCACAGAAGAGGTCCAGACAAAAGGAATGGGAGACCGGCTCGTCCTGCTGTGGGAGCTTGGAGTGTGGCTGGAGAGAGGGCAAGCCCCACACCTGGATGATGGCTACCGGCAGGCTGCCAGTAGCGGAGGGAAGCGAGAAAGGGAAGAGGCAGTTGGAGCCCAGCAAGCTGGGGAAGAACAGAGCAGGGTGTGTTCTGCCAGTTGGGGTTAATCAGCAGGAAGGGAGGCTGGGCCAGGCTAACAATGCAGAAGTCACTCAGGATCTCCGTGTTGCCCCAGCAACAGCATCCACAGGCTTCCTGGCACCGAAAAGGGCGGATGGTGGCCGAGGAGCCGCACCAGAGGCAGATGACTGTGTGAAAGCCGAGTGCGCTCTGTGTGTGTGTGTGTGTGTGTGTGCGCGTGTGCATGCGCACGCATGCGTGTGGCATGCACATCTCATTTATTTAAAACAAACAAAATTTAAAAGCTCACTTTGAACCTTCTGATGTTTTAATGGCGTGAAAGCTCCAAGTGCCCTTAACTTGAAAATGCTAATCTCCCCTGCAGGTGCTGTTTTGGTTAAATATGTTTTTTCCCCTCAGTGCAAAGTGGTTTCATATTTTTGGAAGTCTCCTGTGCCTGTTTCAAATGTTTGTTTTCAAGTTAGAGTTATTTGGCTTAAAAACATGTAACTGCAAAGCAATCCCTGAGGGGTAATGGTTTTTATTTGCGTTAGGTAAATTTTTTAGGTGGCCTTTCTTTCATTCCTCCCTTCATCACTCGTGAGCTACTATGTGGGGAAGGAAAAGTTCTAGAAGAGCTAGAAGGAAAAGGCTCGGGTGGGAGAGTTTGGGGCACAGAGATGAAGGGGGTACAGCCTTGGGAGGGAAGAACAGAGGAGCCCGCAGATCAGTCACAGGTACCTAGAAGAGCGCACCACAGCAGGTAAGTGCTGGAGGGGGCAGGTAAGAACCCGGATGCTTTCAGCTGCGAGTGATGGAAACCTAAGAGTGGAGTAAACAACAAGCTCTGACTTCTCATGAGGCTGGAGGGAGGCCATCACTGTGCATTATTCCTGTCCACTTTATCTAAGATTGTGGTTTACCTCATCTTTCTGCTCTGCCTTTCAGCTAGTGTCTATGATGCTTCATGATCTCAGTATGGCTGCTGCACCACATCCTTGTAAGGTAGCATCCGAAACTGGTAGGAAGAGAGGAGGATTTCTCTTTGAAGTGCTTCCCTTCCCCGTTTTTACTGAAAAGATTACCCAGCCTTTGCAGCTCAGTTCACATGCCTCTTGCTCAGTCACCCCACAAATACTGTTTGGGTTGCTCCCCTCTGTTTCAGCCCACACAAGGTGCTTCACATTATAACCACTTGACTTGCAAGCAGATCTTGCTGATGCCCTCAGAAGACTCAGGAAACTGTCCGGAAGATTTCTCTGATGAATAAAAATCTTAGAGCGATTTTAAGTCATCATTCTGGAAACCGTTCCTATGGGCTGGGCCTGGAGGTCTAGAGGATCACAGATGAGAAAATGCTTCATCTGGAGTTCCTGGACATGAGCAACCTCTGCTTTTACCCCTGGGGAAATTATGGTTCAGTAGGTTCAGAGGCTCTCCCAAATATATCCAGCTGCACTGGGACCTAGGCCACGGGCATAGCCTGTATATTTGGATTTAAAAGTGTCAAAAAGTTTCTTATGTCTGGTCTGGTTTTCCCAAATAAAGCCAAGAGGGAAAAGTTACTAATGAAGTACTCTGGTTAGGTGGCTAGTGATACTATGTTATTATTCCTCAGATGTTGATGTGAATCAGCTTTCTCTGACAGCATTAATTTCCTCGAGGCCCTTCCCTGACACTGTCTTCTCTCACGGTACCTAGCAACTTGCCAAGCTCATAGTATGTGCTCAGCACACAACTGTTGGACTAAGTGACACCCACGCCCACATGCACTTCTCCTCTTTCATATTCCTCACCAATGGACTGTGGCGACACGCTTTGATTAAAAGACAGATTAGAAATGGAGCCCTGATGAGTAAACATGGTGATATATAATGCAGGGAATTATTTATTAGCTTCCAGCCACAAGAGTTTAATTAATATTCCTACTGTACCATTGAATGCCATTGGATACTCACTGAGGGAGGAAGACCAGGCCCCAGCAGGGAATATAAAAAATATAAGGGCACTCAGTCTTCTAGGATTCTCATCAACTAAGGCCCACAGAAGAATGTTTTTCCTGAAATTGCCTCCTTGGCAATTATTAGTCTAGTAGATTATTTAGCATGTATCTTTGGTCCGGAATTTATTTTTTTCCTACAAAGTCTGGGTTTGGTACCACACTATTCTTCCATTAGAAGTTGCTTTATTTTCTTCTTTTTTCACCCATGTATGTATGTATTGGTATTCCTACCCCATCCACTCATCCACTCACTCACCCACCCACCCACCCACCCATCTACAAACCCATCTATCCCATCCAGCAGCTTGCTTTGAGTACCTCTTTGTGCCAAGTACTGTTTAAAGATAAAGTCCTATGGGGTCTGGCCTTCCCTTTCCTCGCCTCCTACCACTTCTTCCTTCACTCTGTGAGGGTCGCGGCAGCCTTCTCTGTGTTCCTTGGACCAGCTACGTTTGGTCCTGCTGCCAGGGCTTTTTTGCTGCAGTTCTCTCTGACTGAGCTCTCATTCTTGCACGGCTCATTGTTTTACTTCATTCGGGCTTTTGCTCAGATATCCGCGTAGTACTCCCTCCTCCCACTGCAGTTATTCCTGCTTTGTTTTTCTTGCACCACTCACTTATGATGATTACTTGAAATCATGGCATGTACTTATTTGTCATCTGTCTCTGCCCCTAAAGTGCAAGCTCCCCGAGGACAACAATTTTCTCTGTCTTTGGTGCTCTATCCCTAGCACCTTAAAAAGGGCTGGGCACCCAGTAGGTATTCAACAAGTATTTGCCGAATGACTAAATTAATATGGCCTTAATTTTGACCTTGAGCAACTCAAAGTATAGTAGTCCCTGCCCCTCCTCCCATCTGTGGTTTTGCTTTCCTTGGTTTCAGTTAGGTGCGGTCAGCTACAGTCTGGAAATATTAAGTGTAAAATTCCAGAAATAAACAGTTCGTAAGTTTTAAGTTGAGCATCGTTCCGAGCAGCACGGTGAGATCTCTCGCCGCCCTGCTCCGTTCCACCTGGGATGTGAGTCCTGGTCTTGTCCGGCATCTCCACGCTGTGCGCGCTGCCTGCCGCTCAGTAGCCGGTTCAGTTCTCAGATTAACTGTTGTGCTGCAGTGCTTGTGTTCAAGTCACCCTTATTTTAGGCGTGTTGTTCATCTCTTGCTGTGCCTGATTTAGAAATTAGGCTTTATCGTAATTATGTATGCATAGGGGAAAAACACAGTATTTATAAGGTTCAGTGTTATCCATAGTTTTAGGCGTCCACTGGGGCGGGGGGTGGAGTGTATCTCCCATGGATAAGGTGGGGACTACTATACACTTGGGGAGACAGAAGAGATATCTATGTTGATAAATAAAATAGAAGGCGACCTGTGGTAAGAGCTGGACAAATGGTTTCTGACCATAAGAGGACAGGATGAGCTTGTTTTTCAGAGAGAGGAGGTCTTGGAGGGCTGGGGACATTTAGACAAGGGCAGTGTAGCTAACACTGTGGTTAAACCTCCCATGTCCTCTCCCTCCCTCCCTCCAGGTTCACCTGCATCTGTGATAGACCATGGCCATGCACACTGCTCCTCTCACTTACACGCCCAGGTCCCTGGTTCTCTGGGTTTTTAGGGTTCTGTGGAAGCTTGCTCAGCGTGGGTGCAAGGTGGCCCAGAGGGCCTGGAAGCAGAAGCTCCCAGGAGCGAGGGGATGAAGACTTCCGCTTTCCTGGTCAGCACTGGGATGTTCTCTGCCGTCTCTCCTGGTGGGAGTGCACATAGGCGACCGGAGCAGTAACCCCTTAGCACACTCCCTGTTTTGGCTTTCCTTTCTCCCTGACTCACTTTGCCTCCACCTCGTTTGACTGCCTTGAGACAACCTCTCAAACAAACTACCAGCACCCATGACCTTGTTCCAGGGTCTGCTTTCAGAAACCCAGGCCAAGACAGGCAGGGTTGGGTGGAGGCATTCCAGATACGTAGGAAAAGCCAGTAACCCGGAGATTTCCCTGTGACCCCGACTCTCCAACCATCTGAAGGACCTCCCCTGACCCCTGCTGGTGCCATTGCCCACCTGCTCAGGAGTAAAGGAGCTTTTGATCCTGCTGTCTAGGGGGCAACAAAAAGCAGGGAAAAGCCGAGGGTCTGGTGTCAATACTCTTGGTCACTGTCTCAGCTCTGTCATGACAAATCCCTTCCCCTCTCTGGACTTGAGTCTCATCACCGGCCCAGTGAGGCGGTTGAGCTGTCTAATTTCTAATCTTCCTTCTGCTTCAGGACTCATCACAGCCATGTGGTTCACTTTTCTCCACTTCTCTTCCCCTCGCACTCACTCTGATCATCTGCATTTACCTGTCTCTCAAATCCACAGGCCGGGCCCAGTTTTAGGGGGCTTGCTGGTCAAACACAGCTTCAGTTGTCCCAGGTAAGGATGGGTGAGGCTTAACCCACGCAGCACTTGTTGGGATCCTGGAGGAAGCAGTTTTCTCTATGCCTGAGGCATCATTATCGTTAATAATGATGATATCAATCTACCTCATCAGGACCCTTGAGTACTTAACTAAGACAAATGCCTTTTTCATCGTTAGCAAATGTGGAGTGCGTGCACTCAGTCAGAACGACACCCAGACGTGTGAGCTCGCTCCCTCCTCACACACTGGCTGCTCCTTCGCAGTCCTGCTCTTCGCCAAACGCCAGTGTTTATCTTTTACTGATGTCTCAGCACTTTGACAAATACATTTTTCCATGAAGAGAAACATAATTAACTTAAGTCATTTATATTAATCACAAGGGGGGAAAATCATGCAAAACAGGGGTAATTTTGTACTGAACAAGGCACGTTGTCTAATGAATATAGATGATGCTGATTTATGTGTTTATCCAAAAAGCATCAGTGGGGAAAAAAAGCCAACATCACACCCCATCCCATCCCCCCAAATAGTTGAAAAAAAAAATCCCTCGAGGTCTATTTAATGATGCTTCCTGGTTTGGTGGCATCATGCTCACAAATCGAAAAATAAAATGACTTTTCAAGTGTTGACAGAGTTTGAACAGCAAGAGAAATACCCTCCCAGCGTGGGTGTCCTCCTCGTGCATCTCAGGGAAGCTGTAGTTATTTATCCTGCAAACTTCGGGCTGACGGAGCCCACCCACGCAGGCGGACGGCGTGGGCTGCTTCCCACGGAGCTTCCAGGGAGGGCCCGAGGTCCATTGCTGCAGGGTGTGGTTGGTCGCGACATAGCCACTGTAGCTCCGATTCCCCGGTTCAACAAGGGGGCTTCCTTTGATGGGAAGGTGCTGCTGGAACAATTCACCCCTGAGAACAGGAGTGGAGCCTCGTATAGTCTGCTAATCCCCCCGCCGCCGCCCGCGCCCCCCCCCCCACACCCGTGAGTAAAGCGGTTGGCTGGGGCTTACAGATGCAAAGAAGAAAGGTGAGCGGGAGGAGACCTGGCGGCAACCCACTAAATCACAGAATGTCCCCGCCGGAAGCCACACATGGCATGAAACTCGCCCCTCATTTTCCCATTGAGGAAACTGAAAATCGGAGAATAACAACAATGGACATTTATGCAGGGGCAGAGGGCTCTGGAGCCAGGCTGTCTAGATTCAAATCCTGCCTCTGCCACTTGCTGTGTGACATTGGAGGAGTCCCTTAACCTCTCTGGCCTCAGTTTCCTATACCTCCACCAAGGGATGGCTGAGGATGAAAGGAGCACTCACTATGTATTAGGCATTGTTCTGTTTTCCATGTTTTAACTGTGGTTTTAATTTTATAGGGTAGGTGCCATTATTGTCCCACTTTTTAAAATACATTTTAATTTTTGATTTTGAGGGGGAGAGAAAGAGAGGGAGAGAAACATCGATGTGAGAGAGGAACATCGGTTGGCTGCTTTCCGTGTGTGCCCTCCACACCAGGTCGACCAGGGACGAACCTGCGACCGAGGCATGTGCCCTGACTGGGAATTGAACTGCTCACCTTTCAGTTTGTGGGATGACATCCAACCAACTGACCCACACTGGCCAAGGCATTGTCCCCATTTGACAGATGAGAAAACTAAGGCCCAGAGAAAGATGGGTGCTTCTGTAAGGCCCCCCACCAAGGGATTGGCTGGACTAGACCCCAAGCTGCAGTTTTTCTCAGAGCCTCATCGGGAAGGGGAGAGAAGCTGGTCATCCTGCCTGCAGAAAAAACCCTGGTGGAATGTTTGAGCAAGACTTTGGGAACTCTTTTAGACCTCTGTTCTGTCTCTTTTGTTTTATGTGGTCTGTTCCCTTTGCTGTCGTTAGCCATAAACATCCCTACAAAATCTCAGAGGACTGAGCTTGCCTGGGTGGTAGGGAAGGGACAGTTTAGTGAGCTATGAGATAGTACTCCAGGGAAATCTGGGTTGAAACAGCTGGGTGGACAGAGGTAGCCAATGTGTGAAGACAGAGGGGCCAGTGCTGCTATTCCCAGGAGAACAGAGGAAGGCCAGCCTTGGAGACGGTCCGGGACCCACGTGGACAAACTGGGATGGGCGGGCTATTCCTGACTATTCAGCAGGTTAATTAATGGTTAGCCTGGCCAGGAAGCTGGATCCTTATTGCTTCTTTCTGTTTTCTGTCCTGGACCTGCAGTGACTTCCTTTCCATGCTAATCCCCCAAATAGTAGTCCCCAGGGATAGAAGCCTCTGGAGTCAGACTGTCTGTGTTCAAATCCTGCCTCTGCCACTGTGCTGTGTGACATTGGAGAAGTGTCCTAACCTCTCTGTCCTCAGTTTCCTGTACCTCTGCCAGGGGATGGCTGAGGATGAAAGGAGTCAAGATATGCTCAGATTTAGAACTGTGCAACATATGTAAGTGTCAGCTGTTAATATATTGCTATGAAAAGAGCCCAAATCCCATGAGCACCCACCTCCTTATCTATGATCCCCCCAAAGCCTCAAGCAGATATCAGGTTTGGGCAGTTCTGGCCCAAATGGGGAGGAGCAGGGAGAGAGCAAGGAGGGCCCGGGAGTGGCTTTCAGCTGGGAGTGAGGAGGCAGGATGCTGGGCAAGTGGTTTACTCCGTACTCCATGCCCTGAACCTCCTTGCTCGGTGAATAGGCTGCACGCAATTTGTCTCCGGCTGGGTCCACGGCTCCCTGAGCAGCCAGGCCAAGTGGGTGCCAGGGGCCTATCCATCCTTGGCCAGTGGAATAGCGGTGCCGGAAAGCACATCTGTCACTGTCTCCGGTGGCATGGCTGGCTGGTGTGTCATCTTTGACAAATGTCTGTACCAGTGAGTTCTGCATGCTGTGGATGCTTACAGATGCCAAAAACTCACAAACACAGACGGGCTCCTCCACAGGCCAGCGGACACAGTGAGGACTGGGGCTGCTGCAAATCGGGGTGGGGGCAGGAAGGGGGGTGACAGAGGGCAGGGCAGTGACTGGAAGACTTGGGCTCTGCCTCTCACTCTTCAGGAAGCTCTGGGCAAATCATTTCCTCTCCTTGTGCCTGGGTTTTCCTGTCCATAGAGTGGCGATAAGTGTCCCTGCCCTGTCCTCAGCCGTGTCATAGGAACAGCCATCGTCATCTTCTCACTGTTAGCAGTGGTAGCAGCTCACCTTTATTGAGCACCTGCTATGGGTCAGGCACTGTGCACATGTGCACACTAGCTCACCAATTCCCCTCCAACCCCATTACTGATGAGGAAACAGATTCACAAAAACAACTTATCTGGGGTCCCATAGGAAGTGGAAGAGCTGCCTTAGGGTACAGGTGTGCATGCTTTCACCTGGGAGCCAGCAACCTTGACCCGTAAAGGGCCAGAACAGTTAATGTCCTCTGTTTTTCAGGCATGTGAAACACAACTTTACTTACATAACAGTGGCAGGCTGGCCTCCTGCTGTGGGCTTCAAAGCAAAGGAGAGATGACTATGAGAAAGGGTTGTTTACACTTCAGAGAGGCAGTCTCCGGTGTGGCTGAGAACTCCAGTTTGGGAGCCAGACTGCTGTATTCCAGCCTCAGCTGGGCTGCTTACTGGTTGTGGGATTCTGAGCAAGTGACTTAGTAGCTCCATGCCTCAGCTGCTTCATCTATGAAATGAAAATAATAATATCGTCCATGCCACAGGGTTGTGGTGAGAGTTAAATGCGTAGGTAACCATGTGAAGCTCTTGGAGTACTGCCGAGCATGTCATGGACACTGGGTGTCGCCTATTATCACATGCCAGGGACTCTTATTTTCAGCACCCGAGAATCGGATGCCTATATATTTATTTATTTAACCCTTATCCGAGGACATTTTTACATTGCGTCTCGAGAGAGAGAAACATCAATGTGAGAGAGGGACATTGACTGGCTGCCTCCCGTATGGGCCTGGACTGGGGGTCGATACCAACACCCAGGTATGTGCCCTGACTGGAAATTGAACTTGCAACCTTTTGGTGTCTGGGATGATGGTCCAACTAACTGACAACCTGGCCAGGACTGATGCCCATTTCAATGGTGAGTTGGGCAGGAGCTCCTGGCTCAGCTCTCCTGGTTCTAGCTTTCTTCTTTCCTTCCGCTGCCACCAACAGAAATGCTCGGTGGAGGAAGCACCTGCTTTACCATTTGCTCAGCTCCTGGGCCCTTAGGATGACAGACAAAGGGACCTTAGGAGTTAGCCTGCTTCTTATTAGTAAGGACACCAAGATCCAGAGAGGGGAAGCAGTTTCCTCAAGGTCACACAGCTTCAGGTGTCAGATTCACTTCTCCCGTCTCCCAGTCACTATCTTTCCCAAAGTCAGTCATCTTTTTTCAGACCAGTTCTCTTGTCTTGAGGACCTTAAGGCATCTTCCTCCTGGCAAGGTTCTCTGGGGGCAGATGACTCTCCAATGCCTGGGTCCCGCAAACAGGTGTGAAATGCAGATACTGAGCCCCACCTCGCCCTGTCCAGACACAAGCCTTGGAGATTCCTCTGTCCATTTAGGCAGCAAAGCACAGCTCAGCCCCAGCCCAGGCCCTTGTCTCCTTGCTAACTGCTGAGATGCCTCCACTTTTTGCTTGTTGAATACTCCTTGGGGAATGACTGGAGGTAACATTTCCTGGAAAAAGCTTGGAGTAGACACTGTAGAATATGTACACAAAATACCCTTGAGTCAGGGGCACTGGAGTCCTCTAGCGGTTAGCACCTGTGGTGTGCACTGGGGAAGAGACAGAGTCCAGACAGCTGGCCCGGCGACTACCAGCTAAACCCTGGTGGTTGCTGTTGAACACAAACAGCTCCACACAGTGTCAGCGTCAGACGAGGCCTCTCCATGACATGATGCCGCATGATAAACACAAGGACATTATGAGGCCCCTCCAAATGAATGAATATTTTTTTCCTCCCTGCCGACACAAGCAACTTCTCTTTCATTACCAATGACAACTCTAGCCTGGTTCCATTCCTCTTGCCTCCTATATGAAAATTATTTAGACACCCAACCAGCAAAACGCCCCAGCTTTCTGACGGCATACAATCTGGAACAACCCTTGCTTCCTCAGCGCCCCCCAAAATCACGCACACAAGCCCAACCCTAGACCAGCCTCTTACTGAGGCACTCCGCGGGTGCCCGCGGTACCTGCTCTGTCGCTGCTGCAGGAAGTTAGTAAACCTAATGTTGTTCGACACTGAGGTGCTCCTGTGATCTTTGGGCATTGGGCTTCATCAACATATTGATCAGTATTGAAACATGGGTGAGCGAAGTGGAGAAGTGTCCAGTGATGACATGGGAAGGTGGAGAATTATAGAAAACCAATTTCTGAGTCCTATAGATAATCGGACGCTTTAAATGCAGTACATAGTCCTTGTAAGGTGGATTGTGCCAAGAGTATTACTTCATTTCATCCTCATTGTAACCTCAGTGGAGTATCAACACTTCCTTTTATAGACAGATCTGAGGCTCAGCAAGCTTAAGAAGATCGCCTGCAGTTCTTCAGCTGGTAAGTGTAGGGCCAGAATCTAGGAGTCTTCTGACACCAGTGTTGATACTTTGACACACAGCAAGAAGACCCTAGGCACCATCTGGTTCTTGCTGTTGAGAGCACCAAGGACTGTAAGGTGGACAGTCTCCTCTAGAACATACCAACCACATGGCCAGATTCAATGAAGGGTTTGATGGCCCTGGTCTCTCCCCATCCACAGAGCCGACATCAGCCCCCAAGGCCAGGCTTCCAACTCATCTGGTTGATGGGTGCAGCTTTTGCTGCTGGTCTTGCACTGGGAATTGAGGAGCAGGGAGGAGCCCCAACGATGCCTTCTCCTTAACTTTAATTTCTGCATCCATCGCTGTACCTTTACTTTCTTAACCTATCCTTTCTCTGGGAAGAATATACAGAAGGGGACAGCTGAACCTCATCAATAGATGTCTGTAGCAGAGTGGTGGGGATCATACCACTTCTTGAAGCCTCTCTTCCAGCAACTCAAAGAGGCACCTTTCCCACTAGGTTCTGTGGGCCTGCACTCATGTGGAAGAAGGGGGACATCGGTATGGTTGCCTTGTAGAAAACAGAAAAGCCAGCAGAAGGAAGGGAAGGAGGACTTTACAAGTACCCACTTCATGGCAGGAATTGTGCTGGGTACTTTGCATAAGTGTGGGAACCATTAGAATTTGATTTTACTTTAGTTTAAGAACTAACTGTTACTTGGAGGCAGCTGGTGGTGCAAGGATTTTGGACATGGAAAGGCACTTTCATTTTTGGAGCCCATTTCCCTTATTTTAGGAAAATCAGCAGGCTGAGCCCTTGGGTTGTGAAATGTAGACCAAGTGCCCAGCCACTGTTCTTGGAGAAAATGGTGATGTCACCCAAGTTTGGTTAGTCATTCTTTCAACAAAGAAAGAGTGTCTTCAGTCAGCCATGGACTTTTTGTGTATTTAACCAACCTGTGTCCTTGAAGAGTAGAAAATATTCCTCTAATTACACAGACCTTTGAAGTCCCTGGCATAGTTGTGTTTTCAGGCTGACTGTGGGAGATGAGGCTTTGTCTGGCCTTGGGAGCCAGTCCAACCCTGTGGGTTCAGGTGTGGGGTTTCTCTAGAAGAATGACATCATCTCCCCTTTCACTGGGTTTGAAGGTTTTAATGGGAACTCAGGGGAGGGAGTGGTCTAGTGCTCCTGATGCAAGAAGTGCTCAGCTGGCCTGCCCCGTGGTGTCTACCAAGCATGGGCAGCAGTGCTGGGCGGGGGGCAGGGCCCGTGGGCCCAGGAGTAGCAATCTCCTGAGGCCGGATAGACCACTTCTGTGCTGTCCCTGCTGTGCCACAGGTGTGCGGTGAGGCTTTGCTGAGCACCTGTGGTCTGGGGGCAGCAACCAGATAACGGGGATCTCATCCTCAGTCACCCATGGAACACTGGCTTCCCTGAGCTGTTTCTCCAGAGCCGGTGTGCCTGCCCCGGGTCTGCACGCTGCTGTTCCCTCTGCCGGGGACGTCCTTCCTCTCTCTTGCTTAGGTGTCACTTCTTAGTGACACTTTCCCTGATCACCCTGATTACATTTATAACTTTCTGTCCCCTGCTATGATTTTTTTCTCCTTAGCATTCATCCCTAACATAACATATACTTCCCTTATGCATCCTTTGCATTGTCTGTCTCTCTTACTGGAATACAAGTTCCCTGAAGGCAGGGAATTTTTGTCTGCCATGGATCACAGCTACAACCCTCAGGGTTTACAATTTTGGCTCTCAGCAAGCACTTAATACACACTTGTTAAGGGAATGAATAAATTTCTTTCACTTCTATTTTACCCTGAGTATATATTTCATCAAACACTCATCATTTATTAATACGATCATATTTTTCCATTTGAGTTTGTTGGGGCAATGAATTATGTTAACCGTGTGTTACTAGGATAAATCCCATTTAATCATAATGACATTTGCCAGATTTCATTTGCTAGTGTGTTATTTTGAATTTTTATGTTTGCATTCCAGAAGAACAATTGGCCTACAATTTCCTTTTTCTAAGTGACCTGTATCAGGTTTTGGTATGAAGGCAATGCAGGCTTCATAAAGTACACTGCAGCATTTTGTCTTTTTCTGTAATCTGGAAGAGTTTAATTAACATTGTTCTTTAAAGGTTACATAGAACTCAGCTGTGAAACCATCTGTTCCTGGTGCCTTTTATAATGGTCGATCTTTAATCACCTTCCTCGTCTCCTCTGTGCTAATTGGCCTTCTCATCTTCTGCTTCTCCTTGGGTCAATTGAGGCAATTTATATTTTGCTAGGTAAATATCCATTTCTTCGAGATGTCCTGTTTTGTTTCCATAGAGTTGTTGTAGAATTCCCTTGAAATTTTTAAAATTCCCATGTCCCCTTTCTAATTTCTAATTTTACTTGTTTTTTTCTCTCCCCTCTAATCAGGATCCTGACAGCTGTGCCTAGCCTCAGCACTCTGGGGACACTGAGAGGCCTGTTGCCACAGCTGGAGTCTGGGGGCCAGTGGAGAGAGCGGTGCTTGTGGGAGGTGACGTGAAGCAGGTCCAGGTGGCCACGGTGGCTAGACCGGCAGCCCGGCGGGGTGGGTTGTGCTGATGGTTGGATTTTTACTCCCAGGTGTGTGACTTTGGCAAAACATCTTGTTTCTCTGCACTTCAGTTTCCCCGCCTGTGAAAGGGGGTATGGGAGCAGTGCCCAGCTTGCAGAGAGAAGGACTAGGTGAGAGCACACGGGCGGAGTGCTGGGCACCATACCTGGCAGGGAGTAATGTGCAATTAACGTCAGCCTTCACTGTACAGGGAACACGGTGGAGGGAACAAGAGGCCACAGGATCCCCCAAATCACGGGGAGTCCTGGAGATGCATGGACGTCGAGCTCCTGTCCTGCAGATGTTTGGGAGCTGTGACTGGGTAGTAAGGGGACTGTGACCACCCTCCGTGGGGCCACAGCACTGATACATGTAGTCTCTCACTAAATCTTCCCTGCAACCCTACAAGGTAGGACTTGGGTGGAACCCATGAAAATGCCAATAACCAACCATGTCTACAATTACATTTACTGGGGCGACATTGGCTAACAACATTGTGTAAGTTTCACGAGTACAAGTCTGTAATCCATCATCCGCACACTGCATTGTGTGTTCACCACCGAAGTCCAGTCTCCCTCTGTCACCATGTCTTTGCCCCTCTTTGTCCTCTTCATCCTCCCTGCACCCCTTCCCCTCTGGGAACTAGCCTTCTGTTGTCTGCATTTCTGAGTTTGTCTGTTCGGTTTGTTTGTTACTTTCTGTTTGAAGTCCCACATATAAGTGAAATCACATGGTTCTTGCCTTTCCTATTGGACTTATTTCACTTAGCATGATATTCTCAAGATCCATCCATGTTGCAAATGGCAGTCCTTTTTCATCCTTTCTTATGGCTGATAGTATTTCATTGTATATTACAATGTATATATGTTCCACATCTTCTTAACCCAATTATCCACCTATTTCAACCTCCAAATAGGTGCTTTTATGTGATTCAACCTAATGTTATTGTTATCACCAATTTCCAGGTGATAGGCTCAGAGGGTCTGAGCAGCTGCTCCAAGTCACACAGCCTGTCACTGGAGTGTACTTTGGTCACACCAGGCCCATGTAATCCCAAAGCCTATGTGACTCCTCCCAGCATGGTCAGAAGGACCTACAAGAGCCATTGCAAGCCCAGTTTGAGACACGAGGCCAACACTGGTGAGAGGTGGTGACTGAGCATCTAGAAGGCCGATCTGAACAGGAAAGGGGGAGCAGGGCTCCGACGGAGAACATTCTAGGGTCTAAAATCCCAGTCCCCAGCGCTCTGGGCCATGAGTGGCAGCTACTGCCATTCTTCCATTCTATTTATGGAACTATGTCAGCAAATATTCTGCTAGAGAGCAGGTATTATCTGCAGGACCCAGGAACTCTGGAAATGCAGGGACCCGCCTTCTTTTGTATCTTGTATCCACCACATAAGTAACAGTCTCCTGGTAGATGATCAGTTGTACACATTTAGTTTGTTGCTTAAGGGAGAGCTCATTCAGACAGAATTCGGGGGAGGGAAGAATGGGCGCTGTTTACCTAGTTTGGCCCAATATGGGCAAGAGAAAATGGACTCCAGTGATCATATAGGGTCTATTCATTCAGGGGTCCACAGATGATAATACCAAGGGTGGGTCCTTAAACTTGGGACTTCATGAAGATGACAAAATTATTTGTTGGTGCAAATGTCTGTATTTTTATGAGGATGCACACTAATGTATGCTACATGTGTGCATACAATAAACGGATGAGGATGGAGAGGATGGGATGTCAGTCTCCAGGTCCCCCACACCAAAGAACTAGGCTGACCTCCCAGGAGAAGAGCCAAGATGCTACAGCGTGCAGGTCTGGTCTGCAGCTCTGGGCTGGGATAGTACCTCCTACTGTAGGCCCCTCCTTCCTGAGCAGCAGTTCACGCTCTTATTCAAATATTCACTAAAAGTCTGAAGAACCGGATCTCTCCGTTATTTCCAGGGGAGGGGTTGCCTCTCCCAGCACACTGAAAAATTCTGACTCTGTTTGGCATTGCTGCAGCTTGGGCTCCAAGCTGAGAGCATGCAGCGTGCCTCCCCTCTGTTGGTACCAGTGAGCCTCTGCCCAGGCATTTCTGTCCCTGCTTATAGGAATGCATGTGTCTCCGTCCTGTTTTCTGGAATGAAATGGTTCTTGGAGTTAGAATTAAGAATGGAGCACCCACTGTGGAGCCCCGTAGTTGCTGTGGCACCTGCTGTGGTCTGTGCTGTGCCCTGCCAATCACTGCTCTGGAGCTTCATCTGGCTGTGGGAGAGTGTTCGGCTTCGGTAGTGGACAGAATAGAAGTGCTGGGACATTCAAGTCTATGGGAAGAGCCTTCAGTCCAAGACAGATGAGAATTTGTGAATAAATACCTCTGTTCCTTGCCCCTTGGGGCGACAAGGAACAGCCCCGTGACATGTTCTATGCAGTCTGCTGGAGGGTCCGCAGTAGAATTGAGCTCATTAACACACACGTTCCCTTTCTCACTTCCCTTCTCTCCAGTGGCTGCATCCCAGGCTCACTTTCCAAACAAACTACTCACCAGCAAATCCATGTCTCGGGGGTTGCTTCCTGGGAACCTCACTAAGACACCTGTTTAACATCTCTCCCTCTCAATACTGCAGCCTACATGTGCCTGCCCATCGATTGGGTGATGTTCTGCCCACACCAGCATGCAGCTGCCTTTCCCTTAACCAATATGACCTCTTTGTAGCTCAGGCCTTGGGGGCTGTGGATCCAGAGAATATTGGTCACATGTGCTTATTCTGCTGCCCGAACAAAGCTTAAGCAAACCCATATCACTCACTGCACAGTAAGTCCCTCAGCGAGCTCCCAAGAGATCTTCAAGGATGGGTGGACCTGGGGAGGGATTTGCCCACCGGTATCCGCACACAGTGTGGGCTCAAGCTGGGCGTCGGTCCTAGTGCCCCAGCTCTGCTGTTGTCTCGGGGCCTTCGCGTGTGTTGTCCCAAGGACTGACTGTGTGGAACCTCTTCATCACCAGCCAGCCTTTCCTAAAGGATAGACTTTTCTTTTTTTTTTTGAAGGAATAAGTATGAAAATTTTAGTTAAGAGTATTTCTGACTTGAAGGATGTCAGATAAACTACCATTATTAGAATTTTTGTAGCTTATTTGAAAACTTAATATTGTTGCTGTACTCCTGAAACTAATATAAAATAATATTGAAAGTCAACTGTAATTGAAAAATAAAATAAAAAAGAAAACTCAATATTGTATCCAATTATATTTTCTAAATGATGGACTTATCACCATTATGGAGTCTGGGGGACTGCCTGGCTTATGTCACTCTTCAGTCAGAAGCAGCTTGTGTGAATCCTCGGGTTCAAGGCCTGGCTGTCTTGCTGACCTTGTCTCAGAACTGACTCCTGTGTCCACTGCCTCCTCTCCACTTTCATACGGATGTCTAAGGGCATCTCCTGCAACACCCTCACCCCTCAGCCGCCTTTCTGCAGTCTCCTCCCGCATGGCAAATGACGACACCTTTTCTGTAGTAGCTGGAGACAAAACTCTTAGGGGTATTTTGACGCCTCTCTTGCTCGCACAACTCCCATCTCATCCTTCAGTAAACAGTGTTGCCGTTACCTCCATGTCCTTTGAACTCCGTCTGATCACTCCTCCCCACCCCCACTGCTGCCTCCTGGTCCAAACCATCACTATTGCTTGCCCAGATTTTGCAGGAAAAATATCCTACACTGGTCCTCCTGATCTCACCCTGCCACCCTTCTGTCTATTTACAACACAACAGCCAACTAACACCTAAGCTGGAGCAGGTCTGGTCTCTGCTCAGAGCCTCCAGTGGCTTCTGAGCCCACTGGAGGCCTCACCTCAGTTGTTGTTTTTTTTTTTTTTTGCCTTTCTCCTAAGCTCCAAGGGCCCTTGTTTTGCCTCTGTAACCTGATTCCTGGGCTCACACAGCCCAGCGGGCTCACTTCTTCCGTGGCACACTTCATTTACATCAGCGACTTCCTAAATAAACTTTTGCTTGTATTTGAAAAAAAGAGCATAATCTTATTTAAAAGTCTAAAATTTTAATATGTACTTATAAAGCCAATCAATGAAAACAATAATTTTAATACTAAGATTGGGAAGAACAAGATGAGAGCGGGCCGGTGCGGCCACGTGATCAGCCTGAGAGCATCTCTTCATTCCTCCAGTTTTTGGGTAGCACGCACGGTACAGAGAAGATGCAGGCAGGGGGTGTTCTCTTCTGGGCCCGGGTGCACAGGGGGATGCTAGTCTTGGGCTTGATGACACAGTGGCTGTCCTTCAGGGTGTGGGCTCTCACCACTGTTGTCTACTGGCCACAGGAGCGAATGAGTCGGAAGCCTTGGTCACTGACACTCTCAGCACACGCCCCTGGCCCATGGCACGCAGGCGTTGGCAGGTGATGGGGGCAGTGGCTGATGATCAGATCAAGCAAGAAGGCACCCATGGTCCAGCGCAGGCCTGCCAGCCTGCCTGCCAGCTTCTCCATGGCATGGGCACCCCTGGGCTGCAGTCCTGGGGTCCCAAGGGGAGTCCTGCATAGCCTGGTCTCCCGTGCTGCCACCTCAGGCCACATTCTTAGAGTGGCCTCAAGGCCCCATTAAAACTTCCCACCCTCAAACCTCTGCACACCTCTCTGCCTTCGGCTCCTGGCTCACCGCCTGGCTAACTCCACTCCAGCTACACTGGCCTCCTTGCTTTTCTTCAAACACCCAGCTATACCCCAGCCTCAGGAGCTGTGTTTACTATCTCCTTTGCCTGGAACATTCTTCCCCCAGAAAAGGCTCCTACACCTCCTTAGGTCTTTACTCAAGTGTTACCCAAATGTTTGTTAGGCCCCAAGCTGGTGTGTATGTGTGCTTAAAATTGCTCCCATCTCCAAAGCACTCTCTACCTGCCTCGTCTGCTTTATTTTTCTCTCTGGCACTAGTGCCATCTGACATCCCATGCACTTCATGTGGCTATCTTGGCTATGACTGACTAGAATGTCAGTTTCTGGAGAGCAGGGACCATTCTTGTTCATGGCTGTCGTGTCCCGCTGTTAGAGCAAGGCTGGGCAAGTGGAGGGCATTCTATAGGTGTTTGTTGAAAAATAAATGCATGTACAATAGGCTGTGGTCTTGAGTATGTCCTTCTTCCTGGCCTCAGTGTCAGGGACAAGCCACCCTAGGTGATTCTCAAGGTCCTGTTCCTGCTCTTTGGTTTTAAGCAGAGGTCCACTCCAAGAATCTGGCTCGAAGACAGGGATGTCCCAGCATTTGTTGGCCACATTAGGACTGAGCTTCCAGCTTTCTCTGATGAGGAGTCATTTTGTGGGCCAGAATAAGTGGACAGGGTCAGTGGTATACCTTGTATTTATTCTGTTTGTCTGTAGGGTGCATAGTAGAAGCAGGGGTTCCTATGTCTGCCCCTGGGGGCATCTGAGGTCTCTGTAAAACTTGCAACTCTGGAGTGATAATTTTAAGTTCCTATAACAGTTTCTGTTAGGCCCCAGGCTTGTGTGTATGTGTTTGTGAGTGTGCATGTGTGTGTGTGTGAGAAAGTATTCAACAGCCTAGTGAATAAGGACTCAGGAATAAAAACCAATGTGACAATGGCAATAAGATAGCAAAACCAACACCAATTATGCATCCTTCTTCCAGAACCATGGTCCCTAGCCATTTCAGGCATTCTGACCACTGCTCAGACCACTGAGGGTCTGTGCCCTTGCCTGCCATCACAGCTGCATGGCTCCTGCCTTCTGGGAGTGGGCACACTCCTCTTTTTTATGCCAGGGCAGAAGTGCCATACAGAGCCTTCCAAGCTGGGGCCCTACACCTCTTTCTCTCTGACATGGTCACAGCTGTTGCCTGGGGGTCTCATGGAGACTGCACCCACCAGCCGAGGGGCTGGGCTGGTGGTAAAGTGGATGCTGCAAGACAGGAGGTGTCTCCTTGTGATGGCGGGGATGTCTGGGGACAGGGTGGGGCTGGCACCTGTCCTCTTGCTCTGGCTGGGTTGGCAGTACTCCACCCTGCTGAGCTGGACAACCACGGAACCCTCACTGGCCACCTACCTACTCCTTCCTCCACAAAGCGACCAGAGTGATACTTCCAAGTAATGAATTTGTGATGGTTAATTTTA
Source organism: Tonatia bakeri (assembly GCA_004024845.1). Taxonomy (NCBI): domain Eukaryota; kingdom Metazoa; phylum Chordata; class Mammalia; order Chiroptera; family Phyllostomidae; genus Tonatia; species Tonatia bakeri. Next base: position 100,863 of record PVIA01004523.1, read on the forward strand.
TGTATCACCTTGACTGGGCCAAAGGATGCCTGGACAGCTGGTTAAGGATTGTTTTTGTGAGGGTGTTTCTGGAACACTTTGGAATTTTAATGGTGGGACTGAGTAAAGCACATTCACTGAGGTGGGCATCATTCACTATGTTGAGGCCTGAATAGAACAAAGAGCCAGAAGAAGTTTAAATTTGCTCTCTGCCTGATGACTGTGGTTGAGACATTGATCTTCGGACTCAGTGCCCTGGTTCTCAGGCCTTTTAACTACACCACCAGTTTTCCTGAGTCTCTGGCTTACAGAAGGCAGATCACAGCACTTCTTTAATCATATGAATATATATGTTCTGTTTCTCTGGAGAACTCTGACTGATACAAAATTTAGTGATGGCACTGTTCTGCTTGAAACTCCTCTGTTGTCTGTCCCCCACAGCTCTTACGACAAAGTCCAGTCCCTGTGGCATCAATTTGGCACATCAGGCCTTTCACGAGCTGGCCCTGACTGCCTTCCTGCCTCTCCATCCTCCCACCCTTACTGGGGTAGCATCAGGCCTCCCTGCTCTGCTCCTCTGTGCATCCAGGAGGCACCTGTTAGCCATCATGGCACATGTCACACTACATTGTAATCACCTGCTTCCCCTCTGGACTGTGAGTTTCTCCAGGGCATGTACTGGGCCAAATATTCTTTGAATCTTTGACTCTTGGCACAGTGCCTGGCCCATGGTAGAGCTCTGTGTGTGTGTGTGTGTGCATGTGTGTGTGTGTGAAATGAACGGATGAAGCCCAACTTTACAGGGTCCAGGATATGAACCAACTTGCGCTCTCTCCATTTTTATCCTGTTCCAGATGGAAGAGGCCAGAGTGGGCCCTGTAGTCCCTTCTCCAGCTTCCACCCCCAGAGCCACAGGCTGCCTGACACTTCTCCATCCCAGGCCACTGCACAGCCCACTGCATCTCCTTTAGTGCCTTCCACCTGTCCTCAGATAGCTAGTATTGCCCCTCTCTTCCTGAGTACCATCCTTTTCACAGGGCTAAGTGGCCTCTTTTCTACATAGCTCTCTAGCAGATGCAGTCAGTGCCCAGCCACCAACTGGCTGTGTGACCTTGTACAAGTCACTTCACCTGTCTGAGCTTCAGCCTCAGGGTGGCCACGCAAGGCCCTCAGGATGGGCACTGCACCTCACTGTGGACTACTCAGTCTATCGGATGGCACTTCCCATCCAGCAATGCAGTGACCTGAGTCAGCTTTCTCTCATCAAGGTGGCAACACCACTGTGGGGATGCCAGGTTTTAGACATAAAATAATGTGTAAACAGGCCTAGAACATGCGGTGCCTAGCAACTGAGTACTTAATGAGCATTCAATTCAGTGGTGGTCTTTAGAGTCATTTTATTATCATCGTTATTACTATTACTGTTAATTAATGCACAATGAATGCTAGTTGCCTGTCCTCTGACCCACAAGGTGTGGTTGCAGTTTCCCTCTGGGTTGATGGGAAGTCAAGGGTTTCAGTCTTACATGACGTTTCTCCAGCTGGTGGTCACATCAGCATGAGTTGCTTCATCACATGGAAGATGTCTCTACTGCCCACTCCTGACTGGGGAAGAAAGGCTGTTTGCATTACTGCCTTGGCTAACTCTGCCTGGAAGTCAGCACTTTTAAAATTTTGTGCTCTTGATGCCTCATCCTAGTTCTGGTCCTGCCTCTAACTTCCAAATTTTTACCACCTCTGGCCTGGCTTGTGAATCAAAACTGTTCCTGCACTTGACATTTCTTAGTCAACAGCTGGTTTCTCCCCAGACAAGGAAGATGGGGAAAGCACTGAGCCCCAAGGAAAGAGGATCTTAGTCAGTTTGGGCTGTTATAACAAGTATACCATAGACTGGCTTGGTTAAACAGAGGCATTTATTTCTTACAGTTCCAGAGGCTGGGAAGTCCAAGATCAAGGTGCTGGTAGATACCGTGTCTGGTGAGAGCTCTCTTCATGGTTTACAAATGACTGTCTTCTCCATGTGTCCTCACGTGGAGAGCAAAGGGAAGGGGGGCAAGCTCTTTGCTTCCCTAATCCCACTCAGGAGGGCTCTGACCTCATGACCTAATCACCTCCCAAAGACCCCCACCTCCTAAAACTATCACATTGGGGGTTAAATTTTCAACATATGAATTTTGGGGAGACACAGTCATTTGGTTTGTAAAAGAGAAGAAACCTGCTCTGGTGTTCCTTCACACTGTACTATAGCCAGAATTTTTTATTTGATTGTCCTCAAGTGTCTGAATATGGGTAGAACATTTTGCACCATAAAGGCTGGTGTCTCTGCCAAAAACCGTTATCATGCCTACATGGGAGAGTCACATTCCCACTGCTGTCATTCCTCTGGCTTTATTATGCTTAAAATTGAGTGTGCATCAGAACATGTAGAGGGCTTGTGACAGCACAGATCTCTGAGCCCTGTCATTCTGAGTCAAAAGGTCTGAGTTGGGGTCCCACAATTTGCATCTTATGCTTTTTAGGTGATACAGATGCTGCTGGTCCAGGGACCACATTCTGAGAACCATTGAGCTAAAGAAAACCTTGCCCCTCTGCCAGCCTTTGGCTAAGTAGTAAAGTTCTCTTCCATGAACTTGAACTTGAAGGCAGGCTTCCTTTGACTGCAGAGTACATATGGGATGGGGGGAGAGTGAGGGTGTGGAGAAGGGTAGCTTCCCCCCATTCCATGATTACAGCTGGCACACAAAAATGTTAGCTATTTATGGGCCTTATAATGAATGTGGCATTGTGCATTAACAGGACTGGGATGAGATTTCTGCTTAATAAAGTACAAAAGTATGATACATTATTAGTACAGTGCTTTGTAGTTTATAAAGGGCTTCCCCATTGCACTTGCATTTTCTAATTTGATCCTTAGAGAGACTCTGTAAGGTGAGCAAGTCGTATATCATCTCCCCATTCTACAGATGGGAAATCACAAGGGGAATTAGCCCTTTTGCTTGCCCGCTGCGCTCCAGGCACCGTACATGTTGCAGCTCACTGAGTCTGCAGAACAACCCTCAGGAATCAGTTATTACTTATACGTAATAACTGATCAGGGAGGTGGAGGCTAAGAAGCTGAAATATTTGTCAAAGGTTGTGCATTTAATTAGCGGCAAAGCCAGAACCAAAATCAATTTCTCCTGACTCAGCATTCTCTAAAGACACCATATTTTGTGCGTGTGACTGGGATAAAATTTATAACTATTCAAGTATTTCAAATTAAAGAGAATTTTGTTGCTCTTTCTGTTTCTGTTTTTACTCCTCTCTTTGAGTTTCTTTTTTTTTCAATTAAGTGTTTAGATCTTTTGTGAAACAGAATCACTGTATTAGGGAGAAAGCATTGGAACCAGAGAGGCTAAGCTGAATCACATTAAGAAACAGTGAGTCGGCGGAAGGAGGAGGTTGAGGAATGCCTTCTGGGCTGAGTGCTGAAAGTTTTGTGGGTTTGGCATGTGGAGGACTCCAGAGCAGTCACCAGGTGGAAAGTGAGAGAGGAATTTCACAGAGTTTGTGGAATTTAAACTAGATTCCTACCACCATTCTTTAAGAGATGCAGGAAAAATTGACATAAATGTAAAGTCACTTTTGATTGCTGGACTGGGATCACTTACATATGATGCTGTGTGGAGAATGGGTCACATAGAATTCCACTCATATTAAGGCTTGTGTGTACATGTGTTTGAAAGAGAAAATATTTGAATGTGGAAGATAAGGTCTAAAAAAGTGACTCAGTGACAGAGATATTAAGACTGGGAAAGAAACATAAAAGGGAGAAAGAAACAAAAGAGAGAGAAACAAAGATGAAAGAAAAAAGGAAAGGTATCAGAAAAGTGAACAGATGGCATAAATATATAGCTAAATATCTGGAAATAGAAACCAAGTAAAAGTAAATTTGTCTTCCACCTGAACCCCAAGGCGCTCTACTCCTGTTTCTCAAATCTTTTCAACTGTAATTAACTATTAGAAATATGTTTTCCATTGCTACTCATTGTTTATACACAAACATATCTGGGAAAAATACTATTTGTTTAAGGAGTTAATGCTTACCTATGGTCCCCGATGAACCACTTCTACCAGTATTCCTGGCCTGTGTGGTTCACTTCCACAATGGCTTTAGGCTTGGCCAGGTGAGTGACTTCAGCCAGCAAGACGTTGTGTTAGTAAGAGGTATGCAAATGGAGGCTTGATAAACTCTTGCACACTGGGGCTTGTCCTCTTGGAAGGTTTGCCCTTGGAATGTACCCCATGGGAATCCAGAAGTCATTCTATGGAAACTGGAACTAGCTCTATGGAGAGGCCCCTAGTTGGAGCACCAGTGCCCTAGCTGACCACCCTAGCTGAGCTCCCAGCTGATAGCCAGGACCAACTTGCCTGCCACATGAATGAGACATCTTGGAAGTGGGTCCTCCAGCTCCAGTTGAGCCACCGATGTAGGAGACCATTCTGTGTGGCGTGGGCCCAGCTCCATTCAGGGACACACAGGACCCACGCCCACGGATAGGTTCTCCTGTGGGGAATCAGGCCTGCAATGTGCCTAGGTTGCTTTGAGTCTTGCTCTTGCTAAAAAACTCCCTCATCCTGAATTGAGGACATTTACTGCAAAGTAACTTCCTAAACTCCATGCTAAACCTTCCAAGGATGAGTGTAACCAGTTCAACCACTTTTGCCTTTTCATTTGCAAATATTCCTCTTCTGTGATGTGATTAGTAGCATTGGCTCCTTTGTTTGCTGTGAAAGGTAATCACCTAAAGGGAACCTGTGCATAGTAAATGAGGACCATCATATAGTGTGCCAAGAAACCTAATAAAGGCCGGTCATGGCAAGAGCCAAGGCTTTTGCTCCCTTTGAGAGAAAAGTCATGCTGTCCCTTTTCCTCCACCGGACTCAGTAGTCCATGTGAATGTCTCATTTCATCCATAATGACTCGGACACTGCATGCTCATGTCTGCATCACACCCATGAACAGAGCCTACCAGTCTTCACTGAGCCCTGACTAAATTTCAGAACTGTGAGATAATAAATGTTGTTTTAAGCCCACTAAGTTTTGGGTTGGGTTTGTTATGTAGCAATAGATAACCAAACATCCGTATTATATTCAAGGCACCATAATAGTTTCTATTATAGTCAATTCTATTTTTATTTTTCAGAATGCAAAATTGATTTCATTTCATGCAGAATGACCCACTAATGAGTCATGATCTATAGTTCAAAAAGTGCTGCTCTCATCCATGGCAGATGTGATTGAGATAATCTGTCCTTTAGCCTCTTCCTCTGTCCTGCTGCTCTTAGAATCATGATATATAGGAGGTGAAAGGCCATCTCAAGATGCCACCCAGTCCAGGAATGTGTCTCAGCAAAGGCTGTCCCTAAAACCAGCTGGGTTTTCAGGTAGACAGTTCTACTCAGCAGATAATTTTACTTAGAGGAAGCATTAATCTTTTTGTATGCTTGGCTCTGAATTCTATAAGCACAGTTTACAACAAGTATGGTCTACTGGTACCCAAATCTGCCAAATACTGAATTCATCCCCACAAATAGAGGGAGAATTTCACCCCTACCCAGGTGCCCACCCTATGCCCCTCTATTTCTTAAGTCTCTAGGCTAAGTTGAAGCAAGACCTTTCTATGTTATTCAAGCTTCCTATAACACACTCCTACCAAATAAGTAGTGTCTTCTTCTAATACAGCAATTCCTGTATCATATTCCACAGACCAAATGCATCAGAACCACTGGGAGAGGTTTTCAAATGCAGATTCCCAGGCCCCACTAAGAACTATTACCTCAAACATTCTCTGGAGAGTGGTATCTGCAAACCTGCATTTTAACAGTCTTCCCAGTTAATTCTGCTGCACATGGGTGTTTGGGTTCAAGTAATCTAAGGACTACAGTCTGAATCAGCATGTTCTAGCCTTTCTTACCTCAAGTAATAAGAAATACGCTTCCATTCTGTCTCAATGTACGTGAACACATATGTAAAGAAAAGAAGTTTAATCAAATCTACAATTCATGTTTGCTGCACTCTGGCTTATCTATTCTGTGCTATTTTATTTTTTCAAATGCTGGTTGTAACTCGTTAAACTGATTTCAGGATTTACCCACGGGTCACATTGTATAGTTAATCACAAAGCAGACCTGAGGAGACACAGGCTATGTGTCTATCCGGAAGATATGACTGACTCTCCAGAGTTTTGCTGTGATAATGGTCGTTTGGAGTTGCAAGCTTGGTCTCCATCATTTTCCTCCATGCTCTTTGATTCTACTATTGACAGGGCTTGCGTTTATGTTGCTCTCCCCTTTTGCCTTCTCTTTGTCAGTGCAGGGTCTCCAGCTGGACCCAGGCTGGAGTTCAGGGTGCAGCTGAATGGGGGCCTGGGATCCCACCAGGGGTCCCTCCAGGGCTCAGTTTGCAATAGCCAGTACCCCTAAGAGCTTTTGGTTGAGGGGAGAAGGAAATAGGACAGGGCAGGACAGTGTAGGGGTATGATGCTAATCTTTGCTTCCTGCCTCCATGATAGTTGTTCCTGAGTCCTCAGGAAACAGGAGCTTGACTTCATAGTCCAATAGGGGGGTCCATGGAGGGCCATCTATGTGAACTTCTCTGCAAGGACAGAGCTTCTTCAGTGTCCAGCACTTGGGGCGTATCTCTTGGAACTTCCAGAAAAGAACTGGAGGCCCTGGCTGGTGTGGCTTAGTGATTGAGCTTTGGCCTGCAAACCAAAGTGTCGCCAGTTCCGTTTCCAGTCAGAGTGCATGCCTGGGTTGTGGGTCAGGTCCCCAGTAGGGGGCATGTGAGAGGCAACCACACATGGATGTTTCTCTCCCTGTCTTTTTCTTCCCTTTCCCCTCTTTCTAAAAATGCATAAGTAAAATCTTAAAAAAAAAAAAGAACTGGAGAAGACTCTCAAGGCAGAATATTGAGTGCCTCCATCTATGCCATCTAATAATTTATGTAATCTTCTCTTGAATTTATATTTTCATTTATGTCTCTTCTTTGGCTGAAAAATTCCCTAGATTCACTGCCTTCCATGTAAATAGAGCTTGCTCATCCTTAACCATTTTTTGGTGCAAAGCAAGTAACTGTCATACTTACACCAGGACTGGGGATAGGTCCTTGTCCCCTTTCCCATCCTGTCTAGGCCTTTAACCTGCTTGTGTCTTCATCCTTCAGCCTGACAAGGTCCCATCTTCTGTCTGTCCTCTGAGTTCAGCCTCTCCATCCCCTTCATCACTTTTTGACATTTGAGACAGCCACAGAAATCCAAATAGTTTCAAAAATGTGCCATTTATGGTGTCCAAGGAAGCCAAGTATCCTCAAATGATTGATTTAGTGGTTGCAGCTGGGCCTGGATGCAGACAGACAGCTAATGAGGTAATTTTTCTAAATGCAAAGTGTAAACAAGATAACTGCTCCCTCCCTCTCTGTGAGTCTCTCTGTGTTCCCCTCCCTCGCCTTCAATTTTCTGCAGAAATGCACATACCATTTTGTGTGTTTACACTGTTATGGGTTGAACTGTGTTGCCTCACAATGATATGCTGGAGTCCTAACCTCCCGTACCTCAGCATGTGTCCTTATTTGGAGGTGGGGTCTTATAAGGGTAACCAAGTTAAAACAAGGTCACTGGGGTGACAAGCAGAAATTTTGGACCCAGAGACAGACACACACAGAGAAAAGATGGTATAAAGAAAGAGACATGCATGGAGAAGAGGGTTATCCACAAGCCAAGGAGAGAGACCCGGAACAGATGCTCACACTTCCAGCCTCCGAAGTGTGAGACACTACATTACTGTTGTTTTAGCCACCAGCCAGTGGTGCTTCGTAATGGCAGTGCTAGCAAACTAATTCGTGCACATTCACATTTTGTTGCTTCTGTGTTCTCTCTGTTGATAATTCTTCCTAGGGAGTGGGAGGGCCAACAAGGCGGAGGCTGAGGCAGGTTTCTCGACACGTTGGTGAAGCTTATGCTGTGAGGCCCTCAGCAGCACCAGCTTTTCCAAAGCCTTGGCAGGGTGTTCACATGGCCCGACGTTTCTGTAAAATTTGCAGATGATACTAAGCTGCATTCACTGCAGCTCTCCTCTCCTCCCAGCACACCTTACATCACATCAAGTGGCCTTTGAGAGGCCACGTGGTATTCTCAGATCCAAGCACAGGGAACTTGAGTTGAGAATGTACACAACTGAGGTTTACTTCCTCGTATAATTAAATTTTGTAGCCATCCCCATGTAGAAATGGCTTTCAGGGATGCTCTGCTGCCCTCTGTGTCCACTTGCCTGACACAGGATGAAGGCCAAAGTCATGTCACTATGTGGACAGAACCCACGGGGCCCAGAACCGGAGTTACACAAATAGGGGAGAACAATCAAGTTTAAGATGTGGAGCCAGAAGCTAGTCTATGTCAACTGTAAAATGATAGGTCCCTATAAGTTTTTATGAGAGAGGTGTGATAGGCACTTAGTTAATAAAGATACATTTTTCTGGATTGTGTGACATGTAGTATTTGTCTATTTTTTAAGGCATTGTTATTTGTCACAATTTCTCTTATTTGAAATCTTTGTTTGGTACCTAATTTTGTTCATAATATTGTGATCTTTTCCTTTAAAAGACTCTTGAAATTGTACAAGTGTCAGGCCCCATCCAATGGAGATTTGGCCCTGGGTGGGCTGTGGGCATGAAGAGGGAAGGAGAGCTACAATGAGCAGGCAGGCAATTCATGGGAAGTGAGGGGACACTTGGAGAGACAAGTGGGGACAGTGAACAGGGCTTGGACTGGGGACCTAGTAGCTAGACCCAGCCCTGCCACTCATCTTGTGTGTGGCCCTGGCCAAGTCAATTTCCCTTTCTGGAGTCTCTTCATCTGTGTCAGAGGTGTGCATGGGGCAACCTCTAAAGACATATTAGGCTGTTAATGTGTCAAAGATTCTGTTAAGCTAATCACCAAGGGGAGGAGATGAAGTCAAAATTGTTAGTGGTTGGCAGAGCCATTGTCTGAGGGAGAAGAAAAGGCAATATAAGAAGCATCTCCCTCTGATGGGACTGGAGTTGCCAGAAACCCAGCTGGGAATCCCATGAGACAGGTGCCATTATACCTGTCTGGCATTCACTCATGTCTTCACTTGTTCCTTTCTTCAACAACTACACACGGGGAAGGTCCTCCACACCAGGCTACACTGGGACTGAGGACACAAACGAAGGAGACACAGCCCTGCCTTTGAGAGCTGGCATGCTGGTGGGAGACAGAGTGTCCATCAGGGGCTGTGGCAGAAGTGTCTGTGCTCTCGCAGGGGCTTGTGCACCTGCAGTGAGGCTTCTCAGGGATTCTGGAAAGCATGGAAGTGTGGGGTCCATGGTCTGACCCTAACTACACATTTAAATTACCAGAGAAGCTTTTAAAATAAACATATTTACCTGAACCCACCTCTGGAAAATCTTAATTAGTCAGGGATGGGACCTGGCCCCAGCATTTCTAAAAGCCTACCAGGTGATCCTCATATGTAGCCAGAGTTGAGACCCCATGCCACCACAGCACGTCTCAACCTTAATTGTGCACAGGAATCACCTGGGGAGTCTTGGCCAATGCAGATTCTGGGTTTTAACCCACAGTCAGGTAGTGCCGATGCTGCGCTCGAAGCAGTGACTCTGGGATCTGGCCCACACCATGGCTCTGATTTCCTCTCCTCCTCTCCACCCCCACCCCCAATGCTGCTCTCTCTGCTCCAGCCACTCTGGCCTCCCTGAAGATCCTGGTACACTCTGGGTTCTCTCATTTCTTGGGTCTTTGCACATACTTTATCTGAAACGTTCATTCCCCAGATGTCCACAGGCTTGCTTTCTCATCATTCAGGTCTCTGCTTTAATGCCCACTTGCTGGCAAGCCTTCCCTTGCCATCTGATCATCTGACAAAATAGCACCCACTCCCATCGTTTCCTTCCCCATCACCCTGCCTCCACCTCTCTCCACAGCACTGATCACCACATGATAATAGATCACAGATCTCTTGTGGCTGTGCTTGTCACCTGTCTTCCTTACTGTATAATACCAGTTCCATGAGAGCAAGAACTTCATTTTACTCCCTCTGATAACTCTCCACATAGAGCAGTATCTGGCAATAAAAGACACTCAGTAAATATTTATTGAGTGGAGAAGTAGGGAAGAGAGGTAGGAAAGGGGATAGTTATAACTTGAGACTCACAGACTTATTCAGGCTGTCAAGAAGCTCATAGATAACATAATTCACTGATTCTCAATGAGTTTGCTCCTGGCATTTGAACTCCCTGGCATTTGAGGGTGGATAATTCTCTCATAATATGGCACTGTCACACATGCATTGTAAGACATTTAGGATTGATGACCTTACCCACTAAATGCCAGTAGCATCCTAAGTCATGGGGACCCCCTTAGGTGAGAATCAGGCTTCGGTCAAGAACCACTAATCTAGCTCAATGATCTCATTATTTAAAGAAAGTAAGGTGGTGAAAGGTGAACCAATTTGCCTAAGTATACATAGCAAGTTAATATGAGAACTGAGACAAGAGCTCAGGATTCTAGACTCTAGTTTTTGGTGGATTTATTATTTTTTGCTATAGCCTCACCATGTTGCTTTCAGTTAAAGTCCTCATGATGAAGTACCTGCAGGATGGGGCTCTGGTGACACTGGTTCCCAGGTAGGACTTGCAACCAGAGAGTTTCAGGAGTTCTCCTGCCTCACCATGGGGTTGATATCAGAGTGTGCAGGGTTTGTACAATGTAGACTATTCTAGAGAAAGCAGAGGGTGTCTGTTTCTCCTGAAGAGGTGAGTTCCTCTGGGCCCTATGACAAAGCATCTTGACTGAGAGTCATTCTTCAAACCTTCTTGGTCTATTAAACAAAGGAAATGGATTTTAAAATTGAGCATGCATTGGTACAGCTTTGGAAAACCACTTTTATTAATCAACACTGATTTTATTTTTCAGAGTTACATAATAGTGCCTTAAGTTCTTCTACTAAGCAAGAATCATGGGACAAGATGTAAGTAATGACTCTGGCCCATGGCTCCTTGGGCAGGTCCCCATAGGGGTCTGATGCCTGGTTTCTCCAAAGTCCCAGACAGGCTCTCTCAAGGGGCTGCATAAATGAATTCTTCTTCAGCTGAGTTGCATTGGTACCTGGAGAGTCTCCATCATATGTATCACAGGGAGGTGATGTGCCTGGGCCTCAGGGTCCCATGAGGATCTTCCTGGGAGAATAATGGAGCTAAGTCAATAAAACCCAGCAAAACACTTCTGTCTCCTCTGGTGGTGTGGAGCTGAGGCCCCCGGGTCACTTCCTGAATGCACAGTGATTTGGCTGGGGGGGAACTTCAGTGGATGAACTGGATGGGCAACTTGAAGACATACTTTCATGTGTTTTGCATGAGAGAAAGTGAGGAACCTGGGTTAGAATGGGTGTCTTTGTCTAGAATAGTGAGGAACCTGGGTTAGAATGGGTGTCTTTGTCTATACATTTCATGCAAAGGGACCAAGCCTGCTGCAATTTAAGTGCTGTTTGAGTTAAAATAGTTGAATGGTTGCACTCGGGTGCCTCTCTGTGGGCCTCTAGATCATTCAGAGCATGGGAGGAGGGATGTGTGAGCTGTGTGGGGGCTGCAGACGAGCCCCCCATAGCTTCACACCCAGCTTGTTGGTCCAGCCAGACCCCTAGAAGCCTCAGAGGAGCATAGAGCTGCAGATGAGAGGTGTAATGGCTTCTCTACCCAAAAATGTCAAGAATGCAATATTCTAATTCTAGAGATCACTCATTCATTCAACAGATATATTCACTATCTTCCTACTGTGTTCAAAGTTGATGTGAACTGGTGCCCACTTGGGCAATGGGTACACTAATAGTCTTATCTCAGAGGGACAAGGAGACCTGAGGAAGATATTGTGTGGTGGAAAGAACCCTGTCCAGGCACTGGAGGCCCTGGGGTCCTTCTCAGCTCTCTCTCCTGGAGGGAATCACTTCCTCATGCGGGTTCGATTCCCTCACTTGAAAAACTAGGAGGTTGAATGAGGTGCCCTTCCACCTCAGCCCTCCCAGCTCTGACATTTTTAGGAGTCAGATTCCTCACCTTGAAGGCAGCCTTGGCCATGAGCTGCACTGATGTGGCTGCCCCAGGCAAGGGTGGAGTAGCTCCAGACCCCTGAGAGATGGGCACTGTGCAGGCAGCTCTGCTCAAGGCCCAAGGGTGGAGAGGGGACACTTCCTTTTTTTAAGAAATAATGCCATCATTTAATCAGTACCTTCTGTGAACCTGCCAACACTGCAGCCTCTGTGGCGGCCACAAAGACATGACACAGGGTCCCTGCCTCAGGGGGCTGCTCCAGTCAAGCACACAGCCGTGCATGCTTGAAAGAACAGCAGCAGACTCCAATGGGACAGATGAACACACAGAGGAGAGGCTGCACACTTCCGAGAGATCCCTTTAAGAAGCATCAGAAATCCTCCATTTTAAAACCAAGAATGTTCATGCAGGTTCCTGTTTTTTCCTGAAATGCATTTTGGCCGGAACTGTGATTCTTGAGCACAGTGGCACAGAATGCACATCCATGCATTCACACACCGAGGAACTCTGGCAGCACCTAGTGTGTGCCAGGCACTGAGGATCCAAATGGGAACTGACGGAGAGCTTACAGTTGAATCAGGGAGGAGGCTGACACCGCCAACCCTACAAAGGGACTGCCTTTGCATCATTGCTAAAGTGGTCTGTTTTCCTGGGGGACAACATTGGTCATTTTTCAGAAGGAACATTTTCTTACATCACTTCCTGACAACCACTGCACACATGACAGATGAGCAGAGTAAAATGAAACTGGAGTGTAAATTTGAGTGCTGGACAGTCTGCCAGGTTCTGTTGCTAGGGAAGTCACTCAATTCCAAAACACCAGCCTAACCGTAAGATGGTAAAATCTGCATCAGCAATACTGCAAATTACCATGGACAGGGAACACTGGGGCATGTGATTCAAAATGTAACTGTTATACCTGCTCTTGCAGAGGATTGACCATAGCAAGGAGGGTTACCTGAATGGGACGGGGCTGACCAGGAAGGGTTTCTTCCTTTGTTCCTTCAGTCATTAACTTAGTGGATCTTGACCCAGAGGACCTTTTGATAACTTATCACTCAATGAGTATTGGTCTTTGGGGGAGTCCAGAGCTACCATCTCTTCTGCTTAAAGCCACAGGAATGGATTTGCTGAGAAGAGGATGGTCTTCAAGCTGGGGAGGTTGGAAAAGGGGTGAACAATCTGTAGGCCAGAACTAGCAAGCTTTACAGGAACACAAGTGCAGGGATTTGGCAAATGCAAACAAGCCCCAGAGGCTGGGGCTGAGATGGTGGGAAACAGAGGGCAGGAAATGGTTGATGGAGGGCCTTTAATAGAATGTGGATTTTATTTCATGGGTCATAAGGAGCCTCTGAAAGTTCCTGAGCCCTATGGGGAAAAATAAACACAACTTTATTTGAGGACAGTTAACTCGTCAGCCACGGGGTAGGAAGACAAGCTTTAGATTGGCCAGAGGTGGCTCTGGATGAACATCTGTCTCCCTCCCTCTGCCACACTCTGGTGTCCCCAAGTCAGAAGCAGCCAAATTTCTTTATGTTAACTTTGACCACAGAGGCAAAATATACCTCTCCCAGTAAAGTGGGTCTCCACCCATGCCTTCCATTGTTTTTCTGCTTACCCTGTTGCCACCCAGTTGGGGACCCCTTCTCTGTGAAGCCTTCCATCCCAGCCCAGGAGACTTCTTCCTCCTCTGACCCCATGAAGACTACACTCAGTTGGCATGTCCCCTTTGCAAGTTGTTTCTTCTTTTATGATTTCTTTTCTTTTTTTAATTATTATTTTGGGTTTGAGCCTATTCTTAGCTTTCTCCAATAAATTCATTCAATGAAGGGAAAAATTGTGTCTTATACTTAGAATGATATATAATCTTTCATCTAAACTGACAATTTTCAAATGGTGTGCTGCAAGAATTTTTAAAACATGCAATACCTGACTACTTAGCCAGGGCCACTGACCCATTTTCCTTTAGATTGTCAAATTAAAAAATGACAACAGCCAACACAACCATAGCCATCTAATGTGAATGCTGTGTCTTGAGCCGCAAATATATAGGTCATACAATACAATAGAGTTGCATCTTACTGGCCCTGTTGCATAATAAGGTTTTATCTGATTGGTTCATTCTAGGTATCAGAAATCCTTACATACAAATATAGGCACCTGGTTTTTAAAAAAGTCACTTTGGAGCAAAAAGTATTAGGTAATTGCTATTGTTTTTTTTATTTGTAAATCAATCAAAATTATACCTATTTTTATCAGATCAGCAAAAATATATTTTGTGTGTGCTGTAGAATTTTAGTAATGGTTTATGTGTACCATGAGATGAAAAATGTTGAAAATTACTGATTTAAACCAAGACACTTCCAACAGTAATACAGATGTTTCCAATGCTTGCTCATATTTTCTTGACACTCGCTGTTCCTATATATTCTGACATTTTCTCACTACATGCCTGAGGCCTTCCTTATTTCCTGTAGCAGGTTGGAAAGGCCAGCACTCACATTGTCGGGAGCAGCCCCCACCAGTGACAGATAGGACTGTGGATGAATACCCAGCTTCTTCTGCTGGGACACTCTGAGGTGTGTTCTGTGCAGTTTCCCAGAGATCCCCAGGGGGCTAGATCCCCAGTTGCTCACAGTGGGAACTTACTCATTAATAGACCCTGGATAGGCTCCTCCCCTTCCTGTGTCTTTCCCCCACCTTTCACTGTCACTTGCCAAATAAACTACTTGCATTCAAATCTTTGTGTCAGGGATAATCCTGGGCCAATGGGGAGGTAGGGTGACCTTACTTAAAGGCTTCTGGGTCTGGTACTACTTAGCATGCTGCTTGCCCAGAGCACTTGCTCACATTTTGCCAAATAAATGTCTGAATGAAAAAAAATGCCCCACTGTGCCCTAGTGAAGACATGCAAACGAGTTTCTAAGGGCACAGAAGGGAATTATGCATTTCCTTTGTCCATTCTTGCTTTTTCTCTCCTTTATAACTATGTCACAGCTTCTCCTCTCCCCTGGCCCTTAACATCTCCATCCCCATCCTCATACTCAGCTGTTGACCTTGCTTCTAATTTCACTGTGAACACTGAAATCATGGGAATAGAATGTCTACACGCTCCCTACTTCTATCCACCCTCTGCACCATGTTCTGGCACTCTGCCTGCCTCCTGCTACCGCAGGTGAGCTATCTACACTTTTCTAAGCTCTCCTCCCTCTGACCTAGGGTCACAGTGCCTCTGCCGCTGATCTTTGCTCATTTGTTGCCTCTTGGAGAAGACTTCCCTGGTTAAAATTGCACATCCTTCTCCTCATCCCCCATCCTCTGCTTATATTTTCTGCAGAGCCCTTCTAAACACCTATTGCATCCTGTACATTTTGCTTGTCTTTATTGTCTAACTCCACCCACCAGAAAATATATACTTCATGTGGGCAGGAGTCATAATTTTGCTTTTTGCATTAAAAAATGATCATAGTAACAAGAAAGGCAGGCAGGCTGGCAATTGTTTGGAGTGAGAGCATTAAAAAAAATTAGAATTTAAAGCTAGAAATGGACCTTAGAGGTTAATCTAATCCAACTCTCTCATTTTATCGATGAGAAAATAGAGGCCCCAAGGTCCCTGGTTAGATGAAGAGCTGGTATTGGGACCTCCCAATCTCAGACCCCCAGTTTGGGATGAATTCTATAGCTAGTCATCACAGACCATGGGTCCTCATCCCTAGTTTTATGATCCTCTGGGGTCAGCTTACTGTCAGTGCCACTGTATGTCAGTCACTGGTCATATTTCCTAATGTGGCATTAACTTTCCCATAGAACTGAAGATCTCAAGATCACAAAGTAGGGCTTCTTCTTTTGAAATTTCAAATGCATAACCCAGTACTAAATGTGGTGTGAGCTAGAGAACCTGGGAAGACCTCTTGTTCTCCTCTAAGCCCATGATTGTAAAATAGCCACTGCCACTGAGGACTTTCCATGTGCTAGGGGCTCAAGATACGTGAATGCATCAATCTAGAGGAGCATCCAGGAGGTAGGCACTGTCCCCTGTTTATGGCCGAGAACACTGGGGCTCAGAGAGTTGAGCGGGCTGCTTCGAGATTGATCATAAGCTGGTCAGTGGCAGTGCCAGAATTCATTTCCACTGCATGGTGGGTAGAGAGCCATGGGGTGGGGGTGGAGGAGAGACAGCAGACTAGAGAATGGACATCTGCTACCTGCTCATTCCCTGATGCCTGAAAGGCCCCCAAGAAGGGACCAAGCTGTCCTCCGAGCAGGGTTGAGTTCAAGAGCTCAATGGCTGGGATAGATTGTTTCCTGAGACAGCGTTTGGATCAGGCAACAGAGTGAGAAGGAGGTGCTAGGCATGGCAACAGGTGAGGCCCCGGAGGGTGCAGAGGCTGTGGGAATGGAGAGCGGGGGCACAGGAGACAGGTCACAGTTCACAAGTTAGCTGATGACACAGGGCAAGAGGTCAACACATATTGATTGATTGATTGATTGATTAACCCTGACATATCCCACTTTCGCCCCGAAACCAGGCCCAAGGTGCTGACCGTCTGCTTGATGTGGAGGTTAGGGTTTATAATTTTCCAGCTGAAACCAAACAAACTCATGCCGAGCTCCAGCACTTTGCTTGCAGGTAAATTCTCACAGCCTCAGTAGCCATAAAGAAGCTTACGACAGGAGCTCAGTCAGTTTTCTGGCTGAGAATATCACAATGCCTCTGTCGGGGGTGCTGATGGATATGCTGAGATTCAACAGTGAGCATCAGAGCTGCCTCTCAGGTCACAATAAATATTTAACAACTTCATAGGCAACTCACAGAGGGAGGGCCTGCCTGGCCTGCCTTGGAGGCTGCGGGTCTGAGTGAGACCTATGGTGCTCCCACCGCCAGCGGATGAGAGGAGCGGAAGATTGAGCAGATCTGGTCCAAACCTCTGGCTTTACTGAAGAGAGAGCAGTCTCAGGAATAGGCAGCTGCCCAGGGGAAGAGACCTGGTGGAAGCCACAGCTGAACCAGAAATATACCCATGCCCTTTTGTGTATGTCCCTGGGCCTTGCACCGTGGCCATGTTGGGCAAAACAGATGTGTACACGTCTAACTCAGCACTGAGAGCGTGGTCTGTGCATTATTGTATTACAGCAGTCCTAATAAACTACCACACTGAGGACATGCTATGTATTATTAAAGGCAGGAGCTCCTGGGCTAAGGCTTTAGCTAGAAGCACTGCCAGAAAAGGTTTCCATTTTTCTGAACTGGAAGAACTTAAAAGGAGAACATGAACCAAGTCTCATGACACTGCAGCTCCCAGGACTTGTACTGGGAAGAAAGCTGCTAGTACAGCAATTTTGGAACAAGTGAACTACACTATCGCCGGGAAGAAAAAGAATATATAACAAGAAAAGAGAAAAAAATAATCCCTTAAAGTGTGATATCGGTGAGTGTCTCTCCAAGTTGCCGCCTTAGTTCAGGTCTTTATTCCTTCTCTCCCACCCAGACTCTTACATTTGCCTCTTTAGAGAGATTTAAAAAAAAATTATGAACATATTTTAAAATTACAATAAATACAGAGAAAAATATAACAAGTGCCTACCACTACAATTTAACATATGTTTACATTCTATTATTATATGCATACATATTATATATATACAGATAATAAATATTACATGTGTATACATATAATATACACATTATATACAGGGTGGGGCAAAAGTAGGTGTATAGTTGGGAGTATGCAAAACAGAGTTTATTCTTGTATTATTATTTGTTAATGATTGTATTATTTTTCATGTGGATGATGTAAATCTACTTTTGTCCCACTCTGTATAATCACATGGTTTACATGCAATACTTACATTATACATAATTACATTATATACATTATATATAATTACATATGCATACTAATAAATTATATATATACTCTTATGCTTGAAGCCCCTTTCCACCTCCCTGCAATCCCATCCCCATGCTCCCCTCCCCAGTTATTAGTCCTGAAATTCCTATCTTCCCAGCCATGTTACATAATTGGTCTCATACTGAGTATACTTTTTGCAACTTTTCACTCAACATTTTGTTATGAAGCTGCAGCCATATCAATACATGTTGCTCTAGTTTATTCTTTTCACTGAATTGAGTTTAATTTGATGCCCCCATTGAAGTCCATTGTATTAGTTTGCTAGGGCTGCTGTGATAAATTACCTTAAACTGGGTAAATACAAGGGCTCAAAGAGTGAGCTTAAGTAGTGGAAATTTATTTTCTAGCAGGTCTGGAAGCTAGAAATCTGAGATCAAGGTGTCAGCAGTGCTGGTTTCTTCTGAGGCTTCTCTCCTTAGCTTGCAGATGGCTGTCTTCTCCCTGTCTTCATGGCCTTCCTTTGTGCATGTCTGTGTCCTTATCGCCTCTTCCTATAAGGACGCCAGTCATAATTTGTTAGGTGCACCCTATTGGCCTCTTTGTAACTTAATTGCCTGACCTATCTCCAAGTAAAGTCATGTTCTGAGGTACTGGAGTGTTGCGGATTTCAATGTAGGAACTGTGGGGCGGATACAATCCAGTCCTTTATAGCCATTATTTTGTACTCTTTTTTGTTGTTTGTTACAAACAATACTGTAATGAACATCTTCATATGTCTCTGTGAACACACGGAAGAGAGTTTCCTGGGGCCGGTACTAGGAAGTGGAGTGCTAGATGCAGTGGTGTGCACCCCGCACATTTGCTAGATGGTGACCAATGGCTTTCCAAAGCAGTTCTATAACATATACTCTTGCTGTCAGCGTGTGAGTGTTTCATAAATGCTTGGCATCATCAGACTCAACTCTTGCACGTCTGATGATTATGAAATGCCAACATATTGTGGTTTTACTTTAATTTCCCAGATTGCTAACGAGGTTGATATTTTTACATATATTTATGATGGTTTCCAATCTGAAAGTTGACTGTTCATATATCTCTGCTTATTTTCCTATTTTGTTTTTTTCTTTATTGATCTGCAAGAAATTTATATACATTCTGGATACCACTCCTCAGTCAACTGTAGTAATCTCTGTCTGGTCTCCTTGATTCCAGTGTCTCCACTTGTCAATTTCTTTCAAGGCTCTTTACCCACTTCTCAGAGACCACAGGATTAAATCCAGACTTGGTATGGCCTTCCAGGCCCCCACAGCCTAGCTGGAACCTGGCTTTCCAGCCTCATTCCCTCATCACTCTCCCTATAGACTTTAACCCCCCAGGAGCACCCCGGGTCCCAGAACATGTGACACATTTGTGTGTCCTGGCCTTTGTACATTGCTCCGGCTGCCGGGAATGCCTGGCTCCCCCTTTGCTGATTGCAGCAATTAGACACGCCTTTCCACACCCAGCCCTGATGTTACCTCTTGGGTGAGGCTCACAGTCTGGAACAGAGAGAGGACATCATGTGATATCGTGGCCATGGTACTTGCTACCCGCCGCTCAGTTTGGTTGTCGAATTCTATTTCATCAGCCAGAATGTGAGACCCACCATAAGCAAGCCATTTTCCCCTTTATTCATCTTCATGCTCTTAATATTGGTACAAGATAAGTGCTTGATATTTGCTGAATTTTATTTTTCAAATCCTGGGATGTTATTTGAAAGGTTACAATTGTTAATGAGTAGGCAGCAGTCGTAGAATCGTTCAGCTCATTATTCTTGTCTGAAATTCACTTGTTATCCCTAAGGTCATAAACTTGAGTTCATAAAACAAACTCCACAGGAGCAACGACAGCAGAGATGTGACCTAGCAGGTGCAGGAGGCCAGGTCGGAAGGGATTAGGGGAAATCCCATTGTGAGTAAGCACTGAAGGTGTTTGCTGTAAAAACTACAGCAATGTTAAGATAATAGTATTGGAAATGTAGTGTCTAGAATGAGACAATAGTTCTATTTTTTCCTCATCAACTCACTATTGGAATGCTGTGTTCTGAGCATCATACTTTAAGAGGGAGGGACAGAGACCAGCTAGAGGTAACTTCTTCAGGAAGGAGGGCAACCAGGAGGGTAAGGCAGTAAGATTTCATGTCTCCACAGGTAGGGCTGCCAGAGCCGGGGCTGTTTATCCTGGAGGCTGGAAGAAATAGAGGGGCTGTAAAACTGCCTTCACATACTGTGTGCAAGGGATGACTTTTTGAACAAGCAATGGAAATGTCCTGTATCATTCTAAAAGATGCAACTGAACTGGTGAAAAAAATTTATGAAGAGATGGATATCTGCTTAATAGATTTGGACATTTTAAGCATCCAGAGCATCAGAGGTAGTTTGGCTGTTTTTAAGAGTGAGGACCACTTTTTTGGGGAAGTATTTATGTGGTGATTGGATTACCAGTTGGTGAGAGATGATGTCCATGGGGCTTGAGGATCAAATGATATAATTTGGTTTGGATTCAGTGACCCTTAAGGTCTTTTCCAAAGCTGAAATTTCACAGGTCTGTGACCTAGAGTCAGATAGATCTAACTGGAGATCAAAGTCTCAAAGCATCTTTGAGCCTTGTTAAATGAGAGTTACTCTTTGATAGGCAGTTCATCTGGCTGAGTCTTCCACTGCCCTCCTCCCCCAGGCCTGGCATCATCCCAAGCAATGCTTTGTCTATATAGGCTCCTCAGTTCATAGGCTGCCTGTGCTTCTCACCTCCAAAGACCTTCTGCTTTATTCTCTTGGATACCTACTCGCATAGCCAGAACCTAGACCAGTGGTTGTCGAACTTCACGTCACTAGAAAGATCTGGACAGCTTGTCAGAAACACAGATTTCTGGGCTACAGAAGTGGAACATGTGATTTAGGCTTAAGCCGCTCAGCACACTGCATTCCCATGGCCCTGGTGATGGGTCTGAGGACTGGCGTGTGAGCAAATCAGAGCTGATGAGCAGCCACGAGACACTCTAGGGTAGACAGTGATATTTCTTTTCATTGGTTGAGACATCATTAGGTCTGAAGCCATCACCGCTGTCACGTTGTCACCAGGAGGAGACTAAAAGCAAAACCACAATGTGGGAAGACGAGGCTGAGAGAGTCATACAATTTGAGTTCCGAGTCCAAATACACCTAATGCTGAATTGTCCCTAGGTTTTGTAGTCATCTGAGTGAATTTTGTATTTTGCTTACCCATTTGAATTAGGTTTTCTATCACCTGACATTTCTTAAGTAATTCAGGCCTAACCACCATTTTTGCACATAGATTTGATTGGGTTGGACTGTTGGAAAAAGACTGCTTAGTTTGTAAAACTTGTGCCCTTGCAAAGATGTGGAGCTGCTGCCCCAGCCCTAGACGATCAGCACCTATCTGTTGTGCACTAAGGATCTATTAGGTGCCAAGCATGATGCCCAATGCCACAAGCGATAAACAGAAATAGAAGACTTGGTACTTTCCCTCCAGGAATTTAGGTTCTACGAGGTGAAAGACAAAATTGGCTATCAAGACAAGATGAGGCAAGTGTCCAGTGAGTGATGTGGGGTAGGACCTTCAGAGATCACTGTGTATTGGGTTGGTCAAGGAGGGCTTCATGGACAAGAGCGCTTGAATGGGGTCTTAAGGAGTTTATAAGTGAAAGAAAGGAAGGAGGCCTTATTAAAAGCTGGAACACCATCTCTAAGCAACTCATGTAACCTATAAGCATTATATAAACTGCACAGTTGAAATAAAGAGTTAAATAAATTCCCTATAATTATATCACATTGTATGCTTTGGGTGATATAATTATGCAGGCAGATGTATCTGGGTAGAAAGATTTAAAAAAACCTAAAGGCCTAGGAAGTAGGAACCTTTTGGGTTACTAATACACTATCCCTGTAGGGCTAACAGTGGCATAACATGTTTAATTGGATAAATTACATGTTTTGAAAGTTACCAGGTCTTGTGTGTTTCTGGGGCTTTGCAAGGTAATTGTTCTGTTAGTGCTGGAGCAGGGCTTGCCTCCCTAGGACTGATGGTAGACTTAATCCTCATAGGCTCTCTCTTTCTTTCCTAGGAGAACTGGGCTACAGTTAACTCTGGACCATACTCTGCTCGTTCTTGGTTTTAGAATGAGGTTTACAAGGGGCTTATCCATTGGGGCTGTTCTCCTGCCTCCCAGGTCCTGAGAACCCTGGGATAGCACCCAGATCACTTCTAGTCTTTCACGTGGCTGACTTGAAAACTTGGTGCTGGCAAGTTTCCTGCCGTTCCACAGATAACACCAGCTGACCCTTGCTTTACTTGTTTCTATTCTTCTGAAGCTAATTCGTAAGAGCAGGGAAGGAAAAGGGCCATATTTTTTTTTTCCCACACGAATCCTCTTTCACCCTAAAGCCCCACCCAGTGCTTTGTACAAAGTAGACATTCAAATGAAGTTTGCTAAAGAAATGGATGTGCACATTTAATCCTGCCATTAGAGCTTGAAAATTCATCTTACTCCTAGCTGATGAGAATCACAGCTGGAGTCTGATCACAGTGAAACAGGTGTGTAACCTTTTCCTCGTGTCACCCTTCCACCTCCAGGTGAGTACTGAGACGTCCCCACTCCCCGAGGCCTTCTTCTTCCATCACTGTGCCCTAGGTCCAGACGCTGCTCCTTGATGTACCCCAGCAGGTCCTTTACCCCTGGGTCACCGTCACGCTTTCAGAGCAGAGTTCCTGAATGACTACCAAGGCACTTTGCTCACGGTCAGCTGTCCTTAGGCTGAATGGGGCTAGGGAGGGGCCTGGGGTGAAGAGGGCAGACGTCTATACTCTGCCTCAGAGACTGCATTTCATGGAGGTTTATGGTGGCTCCCCCTGGCAAACGGCCATGCCTGTAGCAGTGTATCTCTGACACCAGAGTTTTCATCTTCTGGGATTAAAACACTGTTTCATGTTAAACTAAAGACTCTTTTCACTCATCACATTAAACCATTATCATGTATTACTGACTTAATGTGAGTGACTTTGTGTGAGCTTTTCAGTGTGTCGACGACAAGAGGGAGGAGGGGTGCAGGGGACGAAGGATTAGTCAAGGCGCGCTGATGGAGCAGAGCCTTTCCCTCTATCAGGAATCAGGAATCGGTTAAGGGTGCAGGGTGGCTGGAGGTCACGGGCAGGGAAAACGTGAAGGATCACTCTCAGTGTAGCGCTGTGTTTGGAGTGAGGGGAGTAACCGAGCCACAGGACCGATCAGCAAGCCTCAGTCATGCTTTCCTTCACTCAGTCAACACACTTACCAAATGGTTAGTAGTCGGGGAGGACCATTTAGCAGTCAACTGTCACTTTTTAGGGTGAAAGAGGTTACAATTAATATCTACTCAGGGACAATGGGCAAACCTGGATGTATGGTCACCTTAGTAACACCTGTGAGACTTTGTGCAGGACCGACATAAGTACCCTGCTGTCCTCAAGACACCTGCAAATGAGATGCAGAGCAATGACATGGTGATAACAGTCAGAGCAAGCCCCTAGGGAATACTTTCTATGTACCAGGAACTTTAATGAGTGACTCATTCAGTCTGTCCTGTACTTACTGCTGATGTTATTCCCATTACACTGCTGTGACAACTTGCCAAAGCCACATGTCTGGGCAGAGGTGGAGTCAGAGCTCCAAGGCAGGCTGGCTGGCTCTGGAGCCAGGTATTCTGGACAAACAGAAGGAAAGACAGAGGGCCAAGGGGGTTCTGAGAAGGGAGGTAAACTTCTATCTGGGAAAACCACGTTGGGCTTCCTGGCACAGGAAGCAATTAGTCAGCTCTGTGAAGGAAATGAGAGGAGAAAAGCTTTCAGCGGGGGAAGTGGTGGAACAGGCATAGAAGCAGAGAAAACACAGGCATGCTTGGAAACAGAAAGGATTCGGTTTTGGCCAGGGCATTTTGGAAATACTTATAGCTAACAATTATTGAGGGCTTAATAAGGATTGTGTCTTTTGATCACCACAGGCACCATGTGAGGTTGCAACTGTTTTTATTCCCAATTTACAGATGAGAAGACTGAGGTTTTGAGAGGTTAAATAATTGGCTGCAGCTCAATTGGCTGGTAGGAAGTAGTGCTGGAGAGCCCATTCCAGAGGTCTGACTCCAGAGGGCACAATCTTAATTCTTGTACTCTACCACCCTCTTGTGGGGTGGGTGACACAGGACACTATGACCCTAACTAGGCTCAGGGGCGTTTACTTTATCACAGACACAGGGTAAGGAAGTAGGGGAGAGGGGTGAAGGGCCATGCTGTGACACTGCTGGGTGAGGAGAATCGGGGAAGCTCATTTTCATGGAGCTGCGTTGGTGCTGAATTTGTGGGAGGAGGCAGTATTTGCTTCGGTGTCTTGCTTCAACTCTAATTCACGACCTCTAGCAATTCTTCATAACGCCTACTGCATAGCTTTAATTTTCCTTTTATACAAACAAATGAGACGCTTTAAGCAGGGGGTTCAGGGTATTAGAATATTAAGTAACTTAGTTGGCTCTGTCAAGAGGGTCAGGAAGTGAGATGGATGTGTATTGTTACAGTTTTTAACATGTCTAAGGACCCGCTGTCACCCATTTCTATAGAAAATTCTGGTTCCATCATAGTCTCTTAGGAAAAAGCACTTTCCTAGAAAAGAGAAAGGGGAAACGTCCTTGCTGACGTTTGAATCGGATGGAAAGAAGGACCTCCTTCCTGATGCTGATGCTGCGATTCTTCAGCCAGGTCCCCAGCAGCCTGAGGTCGTGGGCCAGTTTTCAGATGAGTCTGCAATGGAAAGGCTCACGGCCGGGCCACTCTCCTGGGAGTGCATCCGTACTTCAGCACTTCGGTAGCTGGCACTGCTACCGAAAACCTGGACGCACCCTCCCATCCCCGGAGGGCTGGGCTCCATTGGTTTGACCTCTGCTGCCACCCCACCGGGGCGCTGTGCCTGTGGGGCTGAGATGTGCTCACCTGGCCCCGTGACCGACCGGGACTCTGAGAAGAGTTAGCAGCATCTCAGATCTAACAGCACAGGACTATAGGCCACTACACCTTTTCTACAGGTCAGTTTTTGGATTAAAAAATACGACCTATTTATGAATATTTGTGATACGGCTGTGAGCAAGAGTTAGAGAAATACAAATACCTAAGTGAACTGAATAGTTTTCCACCATCTCAAATGGTATCAAGTACTATTATGGTTTTCTATTAAGCTTAAAAAAAACCTATCCACTAGTTTATTTTTCTGACAGTTAATAATTGCCTCCTGTGTTCAGGACTAAGCTCGCTGGTGGGGTCAGATTTGAAAGTCAGCCACCACCCCTGCCCTAGTGGAGTCTGCAGTCAAGGGGGAAGGAGACCAGAAGTGGACGATATATTCAAACAGTGAGAAAGTCTGTGAGGAGAACCTTGGGGTTGAAGGCATGCAGGCCCTCCAGCTTGCATATGGGGTCTGGGTAAACACGCCTTTCTACGTTTTTTTCTTCTGCAAAACCTCTGGGTTTATGCTATTGTGTCTGAAAGGCCATTGTCAGTGTTATTATAACTCTCAGGGGTTACAGCAAATCTTTTCACTGGGTTGACTTATTTGCCCCAAATGTATGATAAATTCCAGCCTGATTCCTGGAGCATTTCAAAAGATGTTTTGTGATGGACCCAGAGAGAATGAGCTGGAGAACCTCTTTTCCCAGCCCGCTGCTTAAGCAGCTGTGAATGGCAGAAATGAGCCCACCCGCAGCTGCCGACACCACCTCCTCCCAGAGGCTGCAGCTGCAGGGAGCACAGTTAGGGCAGGCTAGTTGCCTGCATCTTCCCTATAAATTAAACCTAACTGAGGAGGGATAAGGGTTTTCTACCCCCTAACATTCAAAGAATGGCATTTCTCTCCTTGCCCAGGAACATCAGTTTGCCGAGTCCCAGCTTGGGCCCCATTGCCGCCCTCCCATCCAGGTTCTGAGCCAGCCTGACAGAACTCGAGGGCAGAGATGAGAGTTCCACACCTCCCAACTTTTAGAATTTTCAACCCCTCTGCATGAGTCTCACTGGTTGTCATGACATGGGCTGCAAATAGACAGTCAGCAAAAAAGCGGGAAGCAACTCATGGCTCATCACTGCACTGCACTGGGATATGAAGTATTACAATACGCCTTTCCTTGTCCTTGTCAGCTGCCATTGCCCTCTTTCACAGACATGGAGAAAGAGAAGGAGTGGCCCCGAGTGTCACCGAATCTGACTCATCTACCAGGGTCATGTACTTGATCAGAATCTTGGAGCTCCCATCCTGCACTGGGTCACTGTCCCCAGGGCTCAGGACACAGAGGTGAAAGGACCCTGGTCTGTCCTCAGGGTGCTCACAGTGCAGCAAAGACTACGCCGGATGTGTGTTAGAGTTTGGCTTCGGTTAGCAAAGCTTGCAGATCAGGATGGGAAAGGTGAATCAGGGGGAGCCTTCCTACACTGCACAGGGAGCCCTGGTGGCAGGGTTTCTATAGTGAAGACTGAAGATCAGCTGTGGCATTGGGCCAGGGCAGGGCACGAGGAGGGACTGGTGAGTTAGTCACGAGGCACTGTTGCTGGGTGAGCACAGGCGTTGTCCAGATGCAAGCAACACCCTTCCTGGGGTCTGTGTGGTCAGGCTCTAGCCAGTGGTGGAGATGTCACAAGGAGACCTTGTCCCTGGGAAAAAGTGTTGGGGATGCCACTGAGCAGCTGTGGTTTCTGGTCCCCACCTGGCCTGCAGGAAGCTGGGTGGGCTCTGGAGTGCACTCTCTGGTGGAATCTTGCTGTCTGGTGAGCTGGGTGACACAGATTGCCACAGTGCATGGTGGCTTGGTGATTTCAGGGTCCCCAGACTTGCTCCTGACACACAGATTCTGAAGAGGTTGGCTGCATAGCCTGAATCTGGCTCCAGCATGGCCAGATTGGGCTTGCGGACTGGGTGGGCCTGGATCTCCTGTGTGTATTTTGAAGGGCATTTATGAATCCAGTTTTGGGGATGTGTGGGAGACAGAGGCAGGGGAACCAAGACCTAGTCAAAGGCTCTCCAGTTTTGCTGAATCTTCCTAAGGAGCCTCAGTGCTCAATGGTGCCTATGTCTCCATGTTTGCAGCAGCCCTCAGGTCATGCCCACCAGCCTCAAAGGCTTTCTGTTTCTCTCTTGCCCCCGTCGCTTCTATCTGAATGTGATTATCCATCTACATAGCTGGGTGGCCCAAAGAATTCTACAATGGCCCCCATGGTCTCTGACCCCTGGTGGTGTTCCTATGATTATATTACATTACATGCAAAAGGGATTTTGCAGATGTAATTAAGGTTCCTGGGCAGTTGACTCTCAGAATGGAAATCACCTGGGTAGGCCTAACCTAAATCACATGAGCCCTTTCAAATCAGAGAGTTTTCTCTGGCTGATTGCAGAAGGGGAAGTTAGAGAGATTTAAAGTGCCATTTCTTGTGAAAGAATCCTGGCTCCACGGTATCCATCTCGGCTGCGAATGTTTGTCAAAACACGTGAAATACACAGAAACTAGCATGATTCTGTGGGAGTATAGAGAAACGTGGCCACTCTCTCTAGTAGGGAGCGCGCCGTGTCCATTCCCAAGCAGATTTTTATTGAAAAAGTAGACTCAGTTTGTGGATTTACAGTCTGGCAGAAAGGATCAAAGGGCACAGGTAACTCACAAAGATGCCAACAGAACTCCTACTGTGATTCTGGGCAGAGATTGGAGTTTTAACATATGAAAGGACTACAGGTTCCAAAGGTTTCCTGTCTGTGCCTTCAAATTCCAAGTTAATAACATCCTCCAGCAAACAGATCTCATGGGATCTTGCATATTCTATGTCGCAGGCCTGATTACCCCGGGGGTCCGCCATCTCCGGTCTGAGCTGCCCCCTTAGGCTATTTGCTTGGGCCTGGCGGTAGACAAAGGCATTCAGGAGACTTGGATTTCTCACATCTAAGTACAAAGACTCAGGCTTAGAGGGAGCAGGGGTTGATGTCCATCACCTCTTCCTTTCCACAGCCCCTTCATTTCCACAGCCCCGTGAGTCTCATCCCAGAGGCCTTTTCGTGATCAATGCCTGTCTTAGGTCCATTCTCTATCCTAGAGACTTGTTACCCATCATTGGCTAATTGATCAAGCATTAAAGGCCAGGCACAGAACAGGTAGCGTTCATGCCAGGGGAATAAGTTTAGTCTCCTTCGTGGCTCCTGGTCCAGAGGTCTTTCACGCAGCCTAAGTCACAGGGGGTTACAGCTTCCTGAGACCAGGCAGGGTGGTCCCCAACAATTTCTGGCTTTGGAGATGAAGGGGCCATGTGGAAAGGACTTGAGAGGGGCTTGCAGAGAGTGAGAACAACCCTTAACTGACAGCCACTGAAAAAAGGGAGTCCCTAGTCCTATAACTGCAAGGAACTAAATCATGCCTACAACTTAGATGGTCTTGCAAATAAATGGATTCTTCCTCAGAGCTCCAGAGAAGAGTCCAGACTGGCCAGTGCCTTGATTTTGACCTTGTGGGACCCTAAGCATCCAAATGCTCTCAGACTTCTGAACTACAGACATTGTGAGATAATAAATGTGTGTTGTTTTAAGCCACTAAGTTTTTGGCTATTTGTTATGCAGCACAGAAAATGAATGCAGATGGCCAGAACAGCACACAAGCAGGAAACCAGGCCCTAGTCCCTCCACTGACACCCTTCTCCTCATCCCTCAGGGTCTCAGTGTCCTCATGTAAGAGGACTGGATGAGTTTTTACTTCTCTTCCAGTTCCGGACTCTTCAATCCTACTTTTAAAATTCATTTGCCCCATATGTCATCCAGACTGGTTCCCTGGTGGGTCTTTGGGGCTCTAGGCAGGCAGGCTGGGTTTTTTCTTCATCTGTTCTGTTTCCTTTCTCCCTCTTGGTCGGGACCCCTCACTCTAGCCTTTCTTAACCTTGCTACATAGTCTCTCAGGAGCCCTTGCTCTTTCTCCAACAGCTCATGCCTGAGCGGCTAGTCTTTAACAAATTCCCTATGTCTGGTGGATGTGAGTTCTACTGCCAGCCTATCTTTTGCTGCTGGCCCTGCCCATCACTCAGCCCCCACCTGGATATGGCCCCTGTGTGTCCAGACCATGATGTTTCTGCTCTGCTACAGCCCGGGGTCCTGATCCCTGCTTGGAAGTCTGGAATTGCCCTGGAGCCCTGGATCCACCAGCTTCTCTCTAGCCTGTACATTCTCTGCCCACCAATCTTCACCCCATCTTGCCTCTTCCAGCTCACCTGTGTGGCATGGTCAGCTCCTGGCAACACGTCTTTGGGACTTTCCCCTTGCCTCTATGGTGAGGGCAGAGTCAGAATGCCTTAGCCTCACCTGGGCTGAGATCAGGGCTGTAAGCTCCTGGCACGTGGGGAAGAGGGACCCGAGGGCCAGGACTGTTCTCTTTCCTGAGTGGTTTGTCACTGAAGGTGTCATAGAGAGGGAAGGCTGGGACAGCCATGTGGAGTTTGTGAGGGTCAGTGGTCTCTCCCTTGCCAGAGTTATCCTCCTAAGCTGAACTCTGATGCGGCGACCACGGGTAAACTCCTCCCTACAGAGAAGTCTTTAGGTCTTAACAATATATTCAAGGCCATTGTGGCCCCAAGTTCTCTCCACCCCAACATGAGGTATGCTTGGGAGATAATGCCAACTTTAAAGGTATATTACTCCAGATTAAGCTCAGGCATTACCAATCTTTAGGAGTTCCTATTAGATACATAGAGCTAATTTTCTGCCATCTCAAGGGGAAATGAAGAAGAAAGTTTTAAGAGAACAGTGGAGGCATGAGTGCCAGAACCCTGGAACTGGGAGGGAGCCTACTGGTTGGGTGATTGTTCCAGTATCTCCTGGAATAATTCCAGTGACAGTAGATTCACCACCAACCAACTGAAGCATCCCATCTTTGGACACTCCAACAGACATGTCCCACTAACAAAGAGTTGATACCTCTCCCTGTAGCTACCACACACTGTACAACACTACCCCTTGGGATCTCAAAGACCCTTTCCTTTTCCATTCATTCATTCATTCATTCATTCATTCATTCATCAAGCTGTTACTGAATGTCTGCTAGGTGCTGAGCAAGGTATGGGTTTTAAAGAGTAATAAGACTCAGGCACCAGCAGCAAGAAGTGGAGCCCCAGTGCTTGAAGAGGTTCATCAGCCCCTCCCCACACCCAGTCTTCTCTGAAGGTACAACTGTGTGCCTTTTAGAGTCTTTATTGGCATATTTAGAGTCTTTAAAAGAGGAACTCACTGTGGTTATGCTTTTCTAGACCCACCCCAGTCAGAAATTCACCCTTCCTCTCTCAGTACCCAGGGCTCCCAGAACTGAAAGTGAGCTTCCAAAGGGCTCTGCCCAGCACAGGGAAGAGCGGGCTCAGCCAAGACTGTGGGAACCTCACAGGCAGCCCCCAGATCCTTGCTGCACCTCCTTTCCTCATCTAAAAATTGGGAATAATCCACACCTCATGGGGATGCTTGAAAATGAAATGAGTTAATAGATGTATGGTACATAGCACACAGTAAATCCTCAGTAAATGCCAGTATTATTGTCATCACCATCATCATCATCCACATCTTACTAGCTATGCCTTTGGGAACTCATAGAAAAGGAAACCCTTACATCTTGCCTTGGTGTTTACATTTTTCTTCCCTAGATAGAAATGGAGGGTTTGCTTCTAACCTGAGGAATTGATCTTATTAGAGCTGGCTCGTGTCTGGTCTGCTGGGATGATAGAAACAGCTGCCCATCACTGAGCACTGTGTATGTGTTACACATCATCATCTTTCATCCTTATAAGCCTGGGAGGTAAGTAATATTATCTCCACTTTACAAACAGGCAATTGGATCTTTGAGAGTTGTAAGTGGCCTGGGGCTGCATAGCTGGTAAATACCAGAGCCCAGGCTGCAAACCCAGATCTAGATGTTTCTGCTCTATTTACTGTCTCCTAGATGCCAGAGTTGGTTACTGCCACCAATACATGATCCCTGTCCCCCAGCTACAAGACCAGCTATTAACAGTGAGTCCAGTAAGTCTCCTCCCCCCTTGTCCAGGTCACTGCTAAGAGTTTTGAAGTCCCTGGTCTCCAGATGCAACCTGGTAAGGGTGAGCCTGAACAAGCTGTGCAGGGGGCCTCAGGGAATTGGAATGAGTGAGTGATAGAACCCACAGAAGAGGGGAAGGAAGGAGAGGAACTCAGGATGAGAAGAGCCAGACTGTCAGGGATCAAGACCACCACCAATAGCTGTGTGACCACTGGGTTTCAGTTTCTTTAGCTGTAAAATAGGAAATGAAATAATGGTACCTACTTAATTGGCTGGTTGTAAGAATTAAATAAGATACATTTATAAAGTTTTTTAGTGTAGAGTTCAATCTATGTCAGCTATTATTATTATTATTTACCAAGCATGGTTAGTGACTGCTTCTCCTTGATCAAAGGCAGAACTAAGGCACCAACTGGCAGCCCGAGGTAGAGTGGGGGCTGGGAGCAGAACCCCCTCTCGCCTTCCCCTACCTGGGTCTCATTGCCCACTCAGACCCAGGCCCCGGCTCCCACCCATGCTTCTCCAAACCCTTGGCAGGCCAGGACTCCTCATTTTCTGAGCACGTGAGCCCCAGAAATGCCACACTCGTTGCCAAGAAACCACCTTCCTCGTCTATTTTAAAACCTTGTCAAGGTTTCTGTTTAATGTTTTAAAAGGTTATGTTCTAAAGAGGGACATGGTTATATAAATTATGGCACATTAACCTGACGGGGATATTAAGCAACCATTAAAGTGATAATTATGAGGATTGTGTAGCAGCACGTAGAGTGCTTACAAATTAATATAAAATGAAAAAAATAGGATAAAAATTGGATTATACAATGATTGAAACTATTCAGAAATATATATCTAGGAATAAACACAGGCAAATGGTGACATTGCTTTCCTTCTTTTATTGCTGTCTCCCTTCCTCTTCCCTGCCTTCCCTCTCCTCCTCGCCCCTTCCTTCCACTCCTTTCCTTGCTTTCATTTAAGAGTAATTTACCGAGATCCTACTCTGGAGGACACCATGCTTATCATCCAATTTAGAGAGGTGAAAAAATAGTTTCTGCCCTCAAGAAGTCTAAAGAGAGACGAGTCTGAAAACAAACAATCTTGACATCTCAGAATATAAATAATTCAATGTGACAAGGAAAGTAATTAATTCCGCTCAGGGGAATCAACAAAGCTTCCCTAATCAGTGTCCCACTACTTGAATCGTTCAGATTGGAAGGCATTCAATTGGAGAGGAAGAGGGTCCGAGGTGGAGGGAACAGCATATACAAAGGCACAGAGATATGGGAGAAGAGGCCTCATGTGTCCTTGGGACCTGCGGCCATTGACCCCTAGGTTCTGTGTCCCACAGGGAAGTTGAGGGACCTGACATTACTATCATGGGTCAGGGGGCTTTGACCCCATAATTATAGTTAGGATCCCATTAAAGCCCTGGTAGGCAGGAGTTTGTCAGAATCACTGGGAATGCCGCTGAGAGTTTCACAGAATCTGTGGATGTTGGAGATGGAGAAGCTTCATGAAGCACCTAGCCTCCTGATCATCCCAGTCACCCAGGAAGCAAGTTGGAAATAGAAGTTCACTTCCATTCAGGGCATTTGGGAATTGCCGATTGGGTCCATCACCCTCATTTTAGGTGCAAAGAAAATGACACCTAGATAGCTGAAACTGGTGATTTATTCAGTCAGTTAGCAAATTACTGACCTGACCTCAGCTCTCCTGGCTCCCACGTCAGTGCTGTTTGCAGCACATCAGGTTTCCTTTCCAGGGGAGCCCAATCTAACCTCTTCCCTCCCAGGAGCCAGCACTTCCCTATTTGCTCTATTCTCACCTCTCAACCTCGAGGGCTTGCAGCCCTTTCCTAATACTGTAAGATGTGTGGACAAGACCTCTTCTCCACTCATGACCTCCACAGGTTCATCCTCTTCAACTTTCGTCTTCTAAACAGTCCCATTAGCATGATGCCTTATGTCAACTCTGGGGAGCAGCCTCTGGTTTTCAAGGTCATGTAATCCATCTCCCCAATACCACCAGCTCCTTCCTGTTCTCTTAAGAAATGAGATGTCAGTAAGGCATGCTGGCTAGAATAAGGAAAAGAGGCAATGTGGGATAAGAGCCCAGTGTTCCCATCCTCCTTCCACAAACCAGCTCAGAAGTTATCAAGAGAAAATCCTTCCTGACTCAGCATCTCAGCCTCTTCCTTTGGCAATGGTGGGGCACCAGGAGTGCTTGAACTCCAGTCCCTCCGGGCCTGACAGCCGTGGGACTGAGTTTCTGAGGGTTTGCAAGTGGAAAGATGAGGACCAGCTTCTGCACACGGCCCTGGCTTTTTCAGTCTTGAGCCACATGCTTGGGGGCACATAACAAGGACCTGGGGCATGATGTGGGCCATCACTAAAATGTCATAATAGAAACTGGCCTAAGAGGCAAATGGACCAACTCAGACCACAAAGACTATTTGGTCATTTGCCACTTGTTTTTCTGTTTATCCACCTATAAATTTGTTCACTTGCTTTGGCATTTATGTGGTTCCAAGAACGCTATTATCTTGTCAACACTGTTCTACTGCATTGACATTATCTCTTAATTACACAATTACCATGTCAGGTACTGTAGACATAGTAATCCAATATTTGGACTGTTCAAGCACAGACTGCATTTTTAAAAAATATAATTAGAATCTCTTGCCAGGTAGCTCAGTTGGTTAGAGCATGGTCCCAATACATCAAGGTTGTGGGTTCAATCCTCAGTCAGGGCACAGACAAGAATCAACCAATGAATGCATAAATAAGTGCAACAGCAAATCCATTTCTCTCTCTGTCTCCCCCTTCTCTAAAATCAATAAAAAATTAAAGATACATATAATTTGAATTAAACCATTTGGTAAAAATCACTAATGTGTGACAGTTAGAAGCGAGCTTTTGGGTGTCTGCTTATTTCCCTATTGAAAGGAGGGAGAGACTGAGGCACAGAGAGGAGAAGAGGCCTGCTGCTAGTCACACGGACAGTTATCAGACTAAATTTTGCAGACACGAGGACCAGGACCAATCCTATGTCATACAGCAACTGAAGAGTTGTGGATTAGAGTTCAGGCCTGGCAATTCCTGGGCCACTGAAGTTTTCATTTTTCATGAGTAGGTTATGCAATTTTCCTTTGGCTTTGTCTCTCTCACAAGGTCTGCAGAGGTCAGCCAGTCAACATCAAGTTGTAGAGCTAATCTCTGAAGAACTGCCTTACTCCAAGGACCAGGTCCTACTTCACACAGATGCTCAGTGATTCAAGGAACATGATAAAGTCCCATTGGGCTCAGTCTCTCCTCTGTGTGAAGGAATTCCATCTCTAAGAAGCACCTATTTTAAAAAAAGGTAAATTGCCAATTGGCAGAAGCAAGGCATGGAACCATTTGTGTCATTGACAATGATTAGTTTATTAGCCGGACAATTAAGCCTGTGGGAATAGCAAATAGGACAGGTGATGATGGTTGAGGGAGAAGGAAGGAAAGACACATGGAGAGCAGAGCCCTGGGGGAGAAAGGTTGAGCTGGAGTAGAGATGAGGATTTTGGGGACTGGGAGCAACATAAGCATAGTCTAAAGGAAACTCGAAGGGGACAGGATTGGCTCTTGGATGAAATTCACCTGCTTCCCCTTACTTTTGATCCAAGTCTAAGCCAGACATGGCAGACACTTGTCACAGCTCCTGCTTGATGACTACAGGGGTGGGGGCGGGCTTTCTCCCTCTGAGCTTGGTGGTGTCCCCAGAACTCATTCTTAAGAAAGTCTCCTCAGTTTGTGCAGAAGAGGAAACATTTACCACTTGCTGTGGGTTGAATTGTGTCCCCCAAAAGATATGTTGAAGACCAAACCCCTGGTACATGTGAATGTGAACCTTATTTGGAAACAGGATCTTTGCAGATGTAACCAAGTTAAGATGAAGTCATACTGGATTAGGGCAGGACCTAAATCCAGTGACTGGTGTCCATCTAAGAAGAAGGCTATTTGGACACACGAGGAGATTGCTCTGTGATGACAAAGGCAGAGACTGAAGTGTCTGTGAGTCAAGAAACACTAAGCTCAGCCAGCACCCACCGGAAGCTGGAAGAGGCAGGGAAGGACTCTGCCCTGAAGCCTCCAGAGAAAGCCTGGCTCTGCTGATACTCTGCTGTCAGAGTTCTGGCCTCCAGAACTAGGAGAGAATTACTTTCATTGGTTTAGGCCACCCAGTTTGTGGTACTTTTTTTTTTTCAATTTTATTTTAATGATTGTTCAAGTACAGTTTTCTCCCCTTTACTCCCAATCAAGCCCACCCCCCTCAACTTCCCTCCCATTACCACCCTCCCCCTAGTTTTTATCCATGTGTCTTTTAACTCTGTTCCTGTAAACCCTTCCCCTTTTCCCCTGAAATTCCCTCTTCT
>PVIA01004524.1:0-136313 GCA_004024845.1 Tonatia bakeri
AATACCATATGATCTCACCTTTAACAGGAACCTAAACAACAAAATAAAGAAACAAGCAAAATATAGTCAAAGACATTGTAATAGAGGACAGGCAGAAAGTGACCAGAGGAGAGAGAAGAGGGAATTTCAGGGGAAAAGGGGAAGGGTTTACAGGAACAAAGTTAAAAGACACATGGATCAAAACTAGGGGGAGGGTGGTAATGGGAGGGAAGTTGGGAGGGAGGGGTGAGTGGGCTGGATTGGGAGTAAAGTGGAGAAATCTGTACTTGAACAATGATTAAAATAAAAAAAAAAGAAATTGGTACATCTGAGGCAAGAATTTGTGGTAGCCTATTTTACCAAGACATGTTAGGCAAGGAAACAGGGATGTTGGTAACTTTTGCTTTCTTCACCCCTTTAAGCTGAAGCCACCGATGCCCCTCCCCCTCTGCCCCCAAAGCTGCAGCCTCAGCCCACCAATTTCCCGAACAGCACTACGTCTAGCTGCAGGTCCACTCATAGACTCAGGCCTGCCCAGGCCTAAACGACTGTTGGAGAAGAGAAAGTGGGTTTGACAAATATCTTTAAGAGGTAGAATGAGTGGAACTTGTTAACTGGAGGTAGGGGATAAGGAAGAGTGACCACCAGGTTCCTTATTAGGGCAACAGCATGGAGAGTGGTCTCCACTAAGACCTCACTAAGACTAGGAACCCACCCAAGTTCCCAGCAGAGGAGGAGCAGGTGGGGCAGAGGAGAGGATTTCCTCTTTGCATAGGCTGGGGTCCCCAGAACAAAACTTAGGCCTAAAGCAGCCTGTTTCAATTCTGCTTTTTCACACTGAGCTGAAGAAAAGCACTTCCCTATCCCCAATCCTGGCTGATTAGAGGAATCAGATTGAAAGGAAGGAAAAACTTTATTCAGTGAAAATGAATTCAGTTGTTTCTATGTGATACATTTAGAAATTAGAAAAAAAAGGTAAACATTTTATTTTGAAAATAATATGTAGTATTTTCCAAAGTTTTCCTACAACGCTGATCTCAGTTTGACCCTACAAAAGCTCTGTGAGATAAAGGAACCGGGGGTCCATATTCCTGATGTGGAAACCAGCCCAGGGAGGCTGGACTTGACCAAGGTCGCCAGGTGAATCAGCAGGAACAAGAACAGGCATGTGTAGCCCAGGCTGTCTACCAGGCACCTCCACCCACACTGTGTCACTGTGAGTGGTTACCGTTGTCATCACAGCCAGCTTTATTAATAGATGAAGAAACTAAACCTCAGAGGGGTGACTCGCCAGAGACCAGGCAACTGGAAATAGCTATTCTTTTTAAAAAAATTTTTTAAAGTATATTTTATTGATTATGCTGTTACAGTTTTCCCAAATTTTCCCCCTTTATCCCCACTCTGCCCTGCACCCCGCAACCCTCCAGCATTCCCGGTCTTAGTTCATGTCCATGGGTTGTACATACATGTTGTTTGAGTTCTGTTTCCTATACCATTCTTAACTTCTCCCCATCTATTTTATGCCTAACAACTATGCTTCTTACTCCCTGTGCCTTTTCCCCATCCCTCCCCTCCCCCTACCTGCTGATAACACCCTATATGATCTCCATTTCTCTGATTCTGTTCCTGTCCTAGTTGTTTGCTTAGTTTTTGTTTTTGTTGTTTTTCTTTTCTTTTTTTTTTAGGTCCAGTTGTTGATAGCTGTGAGTTTGTTGTCACTTTGTTGTCATTTTACTGTTCATAGTTTTTGATCTTCAATTTCTTAGATAACTCCCTTTAACATTTCATACAATAAGGGCTTGGTGACGATGAACTCCTTTAACTTGACCTTTTCTGGGAAATACTTTATCTGCCCTTCCATTCTACACGAAAGCTTTGCTAGATAGAGTCATCTTGGAGGTAGGTCCTTGACTTTCATGACTTTAAATACTTGTTTCCAGCCCCTTTTTGCCTATAAGGTTTCTTTTGAGAAATCAGCTGATAGGCTTATGGGCACTCCATTATAGGTAACTGTCTCCTTTCCTCTTGCTGCTTTTAAGATTCTCTTCCTATCTTTAATCTTGGGTAACTTAATGATGATGTGTCTTGGTGTGTGCTTCCTTGGGTCCAACTTCTTTGGGACTCTCTGGACTTCCTGGAGGTAAATAGCTATTCTGATACCAGCTGGTAAACTTCAGTTCAATTCCTCATTCATCACTTGAAATTGCAGGCCCCTGAATTAAAGGCATCATCCCCAACAAGATTGCCCCCACTTAGGTGTCAGATACCCCAGGCTACCCACATTTACAACCAACAAGCTATGATATGTGGGATTCTGACAACCTCCCTCAAGTCTGATAATTTGTTAGATGGCTTCAAAACCTCAGAAAAATCCTGTATTTATGATTACAGTTTTATCCTAAAGAACATGGATCAGACAAACTGAGCAAAGAGACACAGAGGACAAGGTCTGGGAGGGTTCCCAGTGACAGACTTCTAGGCGTTCTCTCCATGGACTCAGGGTGAAATCGGAAAAGTCAGCATTCATGCCACCTGTCTCTACCAGCACCCATAAGTACAGACAAGGATGGAATCTTTATGGGAGCTTTACTAAGATGCTGGTGTACTGAGAAGTCTGTGGGTTATGTACCCAAAAAACCATCTTAACACCTCATCTCAGGCCAACCTTTTCATAGGGAGAAGGAAGGGCAGGTAAGGGCTTTGGAAAAAAGGTTAATTGGGTAAGAGTTGCAGTCCAGCATGATTTTCCTTGTATTTCTTTATCTGAAGATCAACCGCTCTTTACCTGAGACATTCCCTCCCTGGAGCACATGGCTCAGATCTCATCTTCAGATTGCTTGCAGCCCCCTGGGGCACACAGGTTGAATTGCGTGTCCACCTCCTGGAGTCAGGTGGTCACATATTCCAGTTCCTGGAACAACAACAGCTTGCCACTTGTGTTAGTCACTTCAGCCCATCAACTGTGGCTAAGGGTAACAACATCTTTACGCTGGAGTTCCCCTATCAAGAGTACATCGTCCTGCTGGCACTTCACTATGCTCACCAACCAGGAGGCTGACTGAGCTTTAGGGTCCTGAGCTTTTGCAGGGGTTTCATCACACAGGTATGATTGTGCCTTGTCCCCCCTGTAGGCTCAATGCCCCAACCCTTTACTCACAGGTTTGGTCTTTCTGAGGACCAGCCTCCATCCTGAGCCATCACATTGTCATTACTCAGGTGTGATTCAAAGGGTTCATGAATAGCAGACATTACTTCACTCAGGAAATTCCAAGGGTTTTAGAAGCTCCCCATGAGTGAACCAGGACAAAGACCAGACAAATTCTTTATTATACTGAGGAAGGGTAAGAAGAAGCTAGGGAAATTCCTTGACAAGTGGAATAAGGGAAACTGAGACAAAGAATCAAACAAGGCCTAAGGACTTCAGCAATTTACTGCCAGTGAGTGAGTCACAAGGTTTTATCTTCCCTAACCAAGGACACTTAGGAGCTAATGGTTTACACATTCCAGACCCTCCTGGGACAGAACGGCCTAGGTCCCAGCCCCTCCTCAATGACGTTCTTGATGACGTTCTTTAAAGATGAAACTATTCAGAAAATAACCCCTGACCCCTCCAAATGCACATTTTGAGGAATCAACACACTGAAGGACACACCCGAAAAGCTAATGAATACTCTGTTATGACCTTCTCCTCGGACCTCCCCTAGGATTCCAGCTAGCCAAAGAAAGACAAAATACCTCAAGACAAAGCATTCATGGCATGCTCTCGCCAGACTACACCAGCACCTTGTGTCTCTCCTGTTTTTCTCCTAAAGTCAAAGGGTCCTCATAAGACTTGCAACCAGGGGCAGAGTGAGCAGTAGCAGCAGCTCACCCTGGGCCAACACCCTGACCCTGTCTCCAAGGGCCCCTTTTTCTCCAACATTCTCTCTCATGTTGCTTCTTCTGTCCTAAGCCCTTCCTTTGTTTCACTGTCCCCAGCTTTAATAAACCTTCTCTCAAGGTCACCTGGACTCATGTTGTGAAATCTTTCCAACATGAAGTCAAGAACCTACACACTACTGGCGAGCCCAAGGCTGACATGCACCAGGTCCAGACCCTGTCTGGGAACAAGGCAACAGTAGCAGAGCCAGGTCTTAACCCTCACCTGCAGAATCCAGGTCAAGTGTTTATCCCTGTGCCTCACACCAGACCCACAGCACCTGGCTCCTACCTGACTTTTTAGGAGAGAGTGAAAAATCAAGACACAGTCTGACCTCCTGAAATCTGGAGAGAGGCCTCAGGTATTTGAAAACCACATCCTGTTCTCCCATTTTGCCCACCTGAAGCCAGACCAAGCTCATCCATGATCCAGCTTCCACAGTTCTCAGGTGATAACGCTAAAGCAGGAAGGACGTTTGCTGGCCGCTGCGCAATCCTTTTCCGCCTCCACAGAGGGCATGTCTTAGGGCAGCACTGGCGGTGCTAGACGGAGCATGCTTGCGGACATCTGCACTGATCTTTCATCCGCATTTCCAACAGAGCCCTCCACTCTACACAGCTGTCTGCCCTAGGCAAACCAAAATGGAATGGTGGATGAGACATTTCAGAGGGTCAAAATCCTGGGCAGGCAGGCAGGCTGCAAAAGAGCAGCACATCCACCTTAGTGACCGACCAAAGCCCTGCCACTCAGTGAATAGGGGAAGGGTTTTCAGGAACTGCGCACCGACCACAGACCTGCACTGTGCTGGGCACTTACAGAGGCCACACGTCATGTAACCCTCACAAAATATGCCTTTCCATCTTACTTTAGCAGCTGAAGAAGCAGGCTCTAGGGGACTGAAGAACTTGCCCCAAGAAATGCAGGTAGGAAGAGGCAAAGGTATGATCGGAACCCAGATGCAGTTCTGAGGCCCACTCTTTTGCCTATACTGGACTGGCTCCAGTAGCTGGTGTTAGCGTGGGCAAGGCTGCTGTCATTCCTGTTTGCTTGGTGCATTATTATTATTAGTGTACAATTATGTAATTAAACTGTGATCCCCCCAAAACCTGTAATTCTGATGACCCAGAGAGACGGAGCAAAGCTAATCAAAGAAAGGCTTCATTGACATTGATCCTGCTGGGAGATCGATCAGGTCACTTCTCTGAAAGCCCTGGTGACTTTTTTTTTTTAAATCATAGCCTAAACATTAGGCTATTTTTAGTTCTTAAACCTCTGCTAATTCAGGCCTCTGGTGCAGCACAAATGCACTGTTAATGATAAAAGTTGCAATCACATAAAAGGTTCTCTGTGGGATTATGAGAGCAGCCCTGTGTCCGCCTCCAGTTTTTATTTTATCTCCTATTACTGGCCACTCTTGGTAAATGGGGTGGCCCCTCAGGATGGGTGGGCAGAAGGCCAGAACCCACATTAGCTTGGCACTAGCGCCACCTGGTGGCCGGCCTAGGTGTCTGCGGGCCCTCCTGGGGTTTGAAATTGCAGGGTGGGTAAGGACTCTGGTCTCGGCCTTCTCCAGGCCCTCAAACAGGTGTCTCGCAGCAGCACGAGAGCTACTGTATTTGTATGTAGGAAGGAGACTAATGAGGCAGTCACCTGTACCTGCCAAATTATAAGCAGCCGTGATGATGGCGTTTTGGACATGGACGGTTTTGCTAATTTTGACTGCCTGCAGGTTCAGCATGAGAATGCCTTGGTCCCACCGACACCTGGCTGCGAGCCCCATCTGTGCACAGCGGGTGCCCCCTTCTTCAATATTCATGCCTGCCGCTCACGCCACGACCCAGGAAGAACCGTACATCCCAGACCCTCCACCAGCTGATTTTATGTCCTCCCCAGGGTGTCCCTAAGTCACTGTGGGGGTAAGAAGAATCAGAGACATGCCCTCAGCACTATTCCTGATGCATGCCCCGGAGCCTCGCCACGAGTCTTGCCTGGAGTGAGTGTGGAGAGGGCCAGCTTGTCAGTGACACTTCCTGACTCCGAGAGAAGAGAGGCAAGGCTGGTGGGGAGGTGGGCTTGTTCGGATGGGGTCGCAGTAGGAGACCATCAACAGCAGGTGAGCAGCACCAGAGTAGGGACCATAAGGCGGTTCAGGACTGGGAGTCAGACTTACCCGGGCTTGAATCCCACAGTCCTGGCTCTGTCCGGTAATTGTTGTACTCCCTACAAAACGATTCTGCCCAAGTGTCAGTTTTTTCCTGAGAAATAAACCCAGTTCTGGAAACAAGTGAGGCTGACCAAGTGAGAACAGACAGGGCTGGCCAGTTACCTTCCACTTCTGATCATTTCCTGCCCACCTACCTCCTCCTCCCTTTTTCCTTGAATCTGAAAATGTGTGGACCTAGAAGGAACCAGCCAGCCCCTTGCTCTGCAGTGGCTGGGGCAGCCTCTGCTTCCCCTCCCCTGTCTTCTATCCAAAA
Organism: Tonatia bakeri; assembly: GCA_004024845.1. NCBI lineage: Eukaryota > Metazoa > Chordata > Mammalia > Chiroptera > Phyllostomidae > Tonatia > Tonatia bakeri. The sequence continues at coordinate 6,376 of PVIA01004524.1, forward strand.
CAAAAAGGCTCCTGGAGAAGTTTCCAGTTCTTTCCATTATGGGGGGAGTGAGGAGGAAGGTATGGAAGCAGGGGTCCTCTTCTGCTCCAGGCAGGGTCTACCCAGTATAGAGTTGGACTCTTCTTTGAGATTATTGGGCTAGAGATTTGGACCATCCCTTTTGGGGGACGGGGCAGGGCCCTAGCTTTATCCGGAAGCTATGATCTTTCAGAGACAGTACCAACCCTGGGAAGGCCGACATCAGTCAAACATGGTTGCTTCCCTAGAAGAGTTCCCACCTAGTGAAGAGAAAGGGTCCGGCCCATCAGGATGATGTAATGTGAGTGTGAACCTACATCAATGGTGTCATAGAAGCATTAATGCCAGACTTTCCAAAGGTCTCAGAAGACTTTCCATAGTTGGTGGCATTCAACTTGAGTCAGAATGGTGAAGAAAGGAGAAGGCACTCTGGGCAGAAGCCAACACTGGTGAGGTGGGGCCACAAGGGCACCTCCATTTAGCAACCTCCAAGTTGCTAAACTTGGATAAAGGATATGTGTGAGGCTGGGCAGAGGTCCAGAGACAGCATGGGCAGGATGCAGCTCTGGGATGATTAACTTGCAGAGGTGGAGAGGGACCAGCTCCCATGGATGACCCTTTTCAGAGACAGTGGGAAGCTCATGCAGGGGCCTGATCCAGCCTGCAGTGTGAAGGGGCTCGAGTGAAAAAGGGGGCTGGCGAGGTTCCATGCAGAAAAGCTGCTGAAAGCCTGGGCTGTAATGCTCATCAGTGGCTTTAAGGATGCAGAAGAAGCTTCCCTAGGCTTCCGTTGCTCAGGAGCGATTCAAAGCAGCAACACAAATAACCTCAGCGTGTGGCTCCTCTTTGGCTGAGGCACCTTGTTATGCCCAGAAAAATCACACCTGTCAAGGATTGTTGGGTGCCCAGGGATGAGTGTGCATCAGGAGTCCTGTTATAAAACCTGTGTACAGGCGAGTGATGACAAGAGTCAGAATGAGCCTAGTGGCTTTGGGAAACGGAAGGGATGCATCAGCTTTGGGAGGCTGTGCAAGTTGTGGAAACTGATAAGGGAATAAGAGAGTAGGAGCCAAAAGCTTCCCAATGTTTTTGTTAACAAAGATGAGATGGAGGTACAAGTTGGGAATGACAGCAAAGGAGCAATTTCAGTGCCAACTGTTGCTATCTGAACAATGGACGGTCTTTTCCTTTTGTATCTGTGCTGCTGGGGTCATGGGATGGAGCCAGACTCGTGCACCATTCTGACCTCAGGTGAAGATACTGAGTGGCAGGGAAGGAACCACAGAGAAATGGGGGGTAGAGGCTCTGAGGACAGTTTGGTTTCTGGCAATAACTTTTTGTTGCAACAATAATCATAGTAGTGCTTCGTTTATTTTATATTCCTATTTGAAAATGCTCTGCTAGGCTATTTTAGTGAGAATACAGTAAAACTGGTCTGTTAATTCACTCCTGGTAGACTGTAAGTTAGTACACTTGGAAAATAATATGATAATATGTGGCAAATCCCACTGCTAGGAACTTATCCTAAGGAAATATATATTTCTAAAGCAAAAGCTTATAGCCCAAAGTTCATTATTGTCTTTACTAACCAAAAATAATGAAAACATGAAACTTCTGTAGAAGGAAATGGTTTGATAAATGGTGCTATGACAATTCAATAAAATAGGAGCCTATTAAAATGCAAAATACACTTTAGTGTAATTTGGACACATGAAAACATGTTTGATGTAGTGAATGGGAGTGGGAAGAACAGAGTACTAGTGCTTGCACAGGTTAATAGGACTGTAAACATGCGCGTGCCAGGGCTTCCTGCCAAGATGGAGGCATAGGTAGACGCAGTGTGCCTCCTCACGCAACCAAAACTAAGGACAACAAAAACTGAGGAAAAAAACAACCAGAACAGAGAGAAATGAACTGAACAGAAGTTTGACTACCATACATCCAGACCAGTAAGGAGGGGCAGAGTCAGAGGCCTACGGAGAGGGGCTGTGGGGTCGCGGCAGGAAAAAGTGGTGGCTGGCAGGCGCGGGTGCGCAGGGCACAGACGGCAGTTGGCGGACCCCAGAAGTGCAGGGGCAGCTGATGGACCCGGTGGCAGACCCTGGGTGTGGGAGGCAATGAGCAGACCCAGTGAGGCGCGCAAGGCAGCTGGCTGTCCACAGCCACACATTGTCGTGCAGACAAACTAAATGAAAATGGGCAGCGACACAGACCGGGCAACCCAGGGTCCCAGTGCCAGGAAACAAAGCCTAAGAGCACTGACTGAAAACACCGGTGGGAGTTGAGGCTGGGAGATTCTCTCAGCCTCACAGGAGGCTCCTCGGGGAAACCCACAGAGTCCAAGAAAGTGCACAGGCCCACCCACCGGGAGCCAGCACCAGGGGGGCCCAGTTTGCTTGTGGGAAGTGGCAAAGGGGACTGAAGTCCTAGAGAGAGCAGAGCACACGCCATTGTTCCCTCTTGGACCCTGCCCCCACATACAACGTTACAACCCAGCGACTGGGTGCCCCGCCCTGGCGAACACCTAAGGCTCTTCCCCTCATACACAACAGGTGCAACCAGACCAAAGGAAAAAAAAATAAATAAAAAAGATGGCTCAAACAGAATTAAAAGCCCCAGATCCAGTTTTTTTTTAAGTGACTGAGAGATAGCCAATCTACCAGATGCACAGTTCAAAGTGCTGGTGATCAGGATGCTCACAGAATTGGTTGACTTTGGTCATAAATTAGATGAACAAATGCAGGCTACAATAAGAGAAATGAAGGAAAATGCACAGGGAACCAATAGTGATGGAAAGAAGACTGGGCCACAAATCAATGGAAGGGACCAGAAGGAAGAAAGAACAACCAAACAGGAAAGAATGAAGAAACAAGAATTCAAAAAAAAATGAGGAAATACTTAGGGACCTCCAGGACATCTTTAAACGTCCCAACATACGAATTATAGGGGTACCAGAAGGGGAAGAGGAAAAACAACAAGTGGAAAAGTTATTTGAACAAATAATGAAGGAGAACTTCCCCAATCTGGCAAGAGAAATAGACTTCCAGGAAGTCCAGGAAGCTCAGAGAGTCCCAAAGAGGTTGGACTCAAGGAGGAACACACCAAGGCACATCATAATTACGTTAGCCAAGGTAAAAATGAAGGAGAGAATTCTAGAAGCAGCAAGAGATAAGGGGACAGTTACCTACAAAAGAGTTCCCATCAGACTGTCAGCTGATTTCTGGAAAGAGACCTTGCAGGCAAGAAGAGGCTGGAAAGAAGTATTCCAAGTCCTGAAAGCCAAGGACCTATATCCAAGATTAATCTATCCAGCAAAGCTTTCATTTAGAATGGAAGGGGAGATAAAGTGCTTCTCGGATAAGGCCAAGTTAAAGGAGTTCATCATCACCAAGTCCTTATTATATGAAATGTTAAAGGGACTTTTTTAAGAAAAAGAAGATTAAAAATATGAACAGTAAAAAAAGACATCAAACTCACAGTAACAACCATACCTAAGACAAAAGCAAACTGAGCAAACAACTAGAAGAGGAACAGAACCACGGAAATGGAGATCACATGGAGGGTTAGCAACAAGGAAGTGGGAGGAGGAGGAGGGGGGAAAAGATATAGAGAATAAGTGGCATAGACAATAGGTAGAAAATAGGGGGAGGGCAAGAATAGTGTGGGAAATGTATAAGCTAAAGAACTTATGACACATGGAGATGAACTAAAGGGGGGAATGTGGGTGGGAGGGGGTGGGCAGGGTGGAGAGGAGTGAAGCGGGAAAATGGGACAACTGTAATAGCATAATCAATAGTAATAAAAAGCAGTAAAACAAAACAAAACAAAACAACCCATGCGCGTGCCGACGGATGGAGCCTGAAGGGCAATTTGAAGAAATGAAAGCAGGTGTCACAGTAGGCTGCATGGGCTCAGGGTCAGAATGTTGGGCTCAGACTCCATGATTCATTTACCTGTGACCTTGGGCAATGCTTTTAACTTCTCTTAGCTATAAATTGGGGGTAATAGATGGGTTTAATAAAAAACCCACTGCAAGGAGTTGAGAGTTATTCGAATGAGATCATGCATGTAGAGTTCTTAGCTCTTGCAAGTGCTCAGTAAATGATGTCTATTATCATGGGTTATTTCTACTTAAAATATATAATAAAGATCACCTCAATGTTTTTTTTTTTACCTCAATGTTTTAAAATAGGCACAAGTGCTACATTATCACCATCTTTAATGGATATAAGTAAACCAAAGTGAGATTAAACAAAACACTGTGAAGAAAATGTTAGGTGTTGGGTTGCCTGTTTTGTCTTTGTGGCTTTGTTTCTGCTTTGTCCTTTCAGTTTAACCCTGCTTAAGATGGGAGTGCTCTGGCTGGTGTGGCTCCGTGGACTGAGCCTGCAAACCAGAAGGCTGATGATTTGATTCCCAGTCAGGGCGAATGCCTGGGTTGCTGGTTGGGTCCCCAGTTGGGGGCTTGCAAGAGGCAACCAATTGATATTTCTCTCACATATGGATGTTTCTCTCCCTCTCTTTTGCCCTCCCTTCCACTGTCCCTAAAAGTAAGTAAAATTTTTAAATAAAAGTAAATTTAAACATTTTTAAATAAAATCTTAAAAGGAAAAAAAGAGGTAAGCAACTCTGGAAGTGAAATAAATATAATACTAAATTTTTTTGTTGTTGTTCTGTGCCTCAGCCAGGACTTTTAGCTTCTTTCCACCCTGACTGCTTAAAGCACAGATTTAAATAATTTGACCTCATTTCCTTTCCTTCCCAAATGGTAGGTGCAGCAGATGTAATGTGGTAAGGGGTACCCCACCCCCAGAAATGGGGGAGGTGTTGAGTTGCGCATTCATGCATTGCCCTGGCAATGAGGGTGACCAAAACGTGCTGGAGTTAGCAAGGGATTCTGGGGGAGATCTTTTAAAAGGAGAGCCAAAACTCTGCTTCCTTTTTTGGATCTCCCATCCTTCCCAGCTGCCAGGGGTTGGAGATCCTGGAGACCCTGAACATTATGCATGGTAATAGTGGAGGGAAGGAGGATCAGTGAGCAGCAGGCCCTGCACCCATCCACAGTGTGACCCTGCCAATAATAGCCAGTGTGGACCTGTGAGTGGTGGTAGGAATAGGACAGTGGTTGCAAGATGCAGGCCTGGATGCACAGAGTCCGACAGATGCCTGAAACTAGACAGCAACTGGAGACTAGTTAAGACACTTACATATATGATACTTTTGGGTAGAAGAAGAGTTTTTGGCACAACCTTGAACCCAGCTGGCGGAGGGTGAGTGATTTTTCTTTGGGTGTCTTACAGGAAATGAGCTTTGAAAATTTTTAAATAAAAGATTCTTTTCCTTTCCACCAAACTCTGTCTTTGGAGTTTTGCCTAGTAGGTGGCGAGCTGTAGGACCCCTTCTACTGGTCGTGTTCAGTAACACAGGCATCAGCCAAACAGCTGCAAAGTGGACAAAAGAGGGCACAGGTGAGGTAAGGACAGCCTGTGAACTTGAACTAGGTTACTGCCGTGGGAGGCTGGTGCTACCGGACAAGGAAACAGAGACTGTCAGTCATTTCCAAGCAGCCCCAGGGGTTGTCCCCAAATTTGACATATGTGCCATCATGACTTCCTCTGGCTTTTGGAGTTGGTACTATCTTGCTTCCACTCATTCTGTAGGAAGTATGTTCAGAGGCACTTACAAAGGCAGGGCAAACATTGTTGTCATGTGACCGTCCTATTCATGCCCAACTTCAGAGAAAATGAAAGCACAACCTGTTCCTCTTCAGTGCCACTGCTTCTCCCATCATCAGAAAAGATTTCAGACTCTTGCAGTGTAGACCCTGCCTCACCTTCAGCTGTACATCACTGATTGCTTTGAGCAATCTCGGGATCAATGCTCTTCTCTGGACAGGAGCCAGTGCCTCCATCTGCATCATAAATAAAAGGCTCTCTTTTTTCAGCATCAGGTTTCTGAGAAAAGGTTGGATATAGATCTGTGCAGGTAGCACCTGCAAGAGCTCAGGTACCTGCTGCTGCCCGCATACTTCTGAAGACAGGGAACCTTAAAATGCACACCCAGCAATTATAGTACTTGAACTCATTGTTCAAAATATCCACCAATGTTCACAGAAATGTTCACCATAGCATTATTTTAATAAAAGGAGTTGGAAATAACCCAAATGTCTATAAATAGAGGATTGATTAAATGTTATGCACAATAATAATAAAAAATAAACAAAAAGTTATCTCCACACTGATATGATAAAATATTCTAGATATCTAGGTTAGTTAAGAAATAATGACAATTCAGTGGGGTGAGTCCATAGGAGTACTTCTACTTTCTATAGTACTTGTTTGTTGTTTGAAATTTATACATTTAATTTTGTAATAAAAATTTTTTAAATTAGAAAAACATTGAGAACACTTGTCTCCTCATTTACATTCCCACTGACTGGAACTTTTCCCTCTGGTTAGATGACGACCAGTCCAGCATTCCCGATGTCTTCCCAGCCTCTTCACATTCATGTCTGGGACACAGCTCATGCCACTTTTCTTTTTTAATAGGACAGAAGTTATTTATTTTTATTTTATTTTTCATTCTTATTGTTTATTCTATTACAGTTGTCCCAATTTCTTTTTTCCCTTTTGCCCCTGCCCCCCAGCCCACCCCTCTGCTCCACAGGCAATCCTATCTCTGTTGTCCATGTCTATGAGTCATTCATACATGTTCTTTGACTAGTCCCTTCCCCTTCCTTCTACGATTCTCCCCACTTTCCTCCTCCCCTCATACAGCTATCAGTCTGTTCCATATTTCCATGTCTCTGGTTCTATTTTCCTCATTAGTTTATTTTGTTCTTTAGATTCCAGTTATAAGTGAGGCCATACGGTATATGTCTTTTGCTGACTGGCTTATTTCATTTAACATAATACTCTCCAGTTCCATCCACATTGTCACAAAAGGTAGGACTTGCTTCTTTCTTTTTGCTGCATCATATTCCATTGTATAAACATACCAGAGTTTTTTAATCTACACATCTTCTGATGGGCACTTGGCCTGTTTCCAACCCTCGGCTATTGTAAATTGTACTGCTATGAACATTGGGGTGCATAAGTTCTTTTGGATTGGTGTTTCATGGTTCTTATTGTATATTCCCAGCAGTGAAATCATTGGGTTGTAAGACAGTCCTATTTTTAATGTTCTGAGGATATTCCATACTGTTTTCCACAGTGCCTGCACCAGTCTGATTTCCACCAACAGTGCACTAGGGTTCCCTTTTGTCCCCATCCTCACCAGCACTTGTTGTTTGTGGATTTATTAATGATGGACATTCTGACCAGTGTGAGGTAGTATCTCACTGTGGTTTTAATTTGTATCTCTCTGATAGTTAGTGATGCTGAGCAATTTTTTCATGTCTATTGGCCCTCTGTATGTCCTCCTTTATTTTTATACAGTTGTCATTCTAGGGATTCACATGGAATGGGCCCAGCCACCCAGGCTCCTTTCTATTGGTCCTCACACAGTGTGTCTTTCTGGGCAGAGCAGGCTGGAGCTTTCTTTTTGACTTCCTGCTTTTTCTGATCACTTTTTCACACCTTTCAGGAAGCTATCTTGGCACTTAGAGTGCTTAATATGTTCAATACGTACATTAATTCTCTTGGCAAGGATCTTGCCCTTAACTTGTTTGTTCACAACAATGCCCACTGATACAGGTGACATTGTAGATGTCTCCAGGTTTACTGCCGTAACATTTGTGGGACATTCCCTTTGATCAGCGCCCTTCCCTTGATGTCTACAGTATTGCCCATCTTGTAGATTCTCATGTGTGTGACCAAAGAGCAACTCCCTGTTTTCTCAAAGGCCCAGAGGACATGCCACGTATGCTGCTCCTCTTTCCCTTTGTGTTAGTCTTTTGGCGAATTACTGGGAGACGGCACTTCCAACCCAAAGGCTGGGAAGTTTTGATTGATACCATTTTGACTAGGGCTAATTATGAGTTGACCTCAAGAAGAATATGGACTTATCCTTCTCATCTCCCCTTCACTCACTAAAAAACTTTGGAGGGTAGCTCTCCCAGTTTGGTAAAGCATGTCCAGGCCACAGTTATGCTTTGAATGAGACATTTTATGATATAATACTGCTATGATAGTTTTATAAAATATAGAATTTCTAATCAGAGAGATTCCACAATGACTGTTTGCCAACCAGGTGAGATATTTTAATTTCCAAAGGTGTTACATTGTTTTGTAGCCTCACAATAATACTTGATTTAGGCAAGAATCAACAATGGATACTAAAATCATTGGGAGAACAATTTTGGGGAACAGGATACTCACAGTCTCAGAGTATTGCATCACAGATTACTAAATACAAAGAGAAAATGTACTTTTGGTATGCGTAACTCTGGCAGAAACTGCCTTAACTAAGATCCAATTTAATATTACCAGTAACGGGACAAAGAGCATCATCTGCCTCCCAGGGAGATGGACAAGAACATGGTGTCAGGTGTACAGTACTCCTATCGAAAGTGTTTAACCTGAAGGTATCATGAGGAAACAGTCAGACAAATCCAAACTGAGGGACATAGTGCAAAACAACTAGCTGAGTACTTTGAAAATATCATTGTCATGAAGGACAAAAAGAGACTGAGGAACTTTCCAGATTAAAAGATACTAAAGAGATATGACCATACATGCAATGTGTGATTCTGGACTGGAGGTTGGACTTAAAAAAAAAAATAGAAAAAGTTGAAAGTACATCACTAGGACAATTGGAAAACTTACACTATAAACTGATCATAGCATTATAAAAAAATAAATTCCTTTGATGTGATGATTTTAACACAGTTACATAGGAGAATACCCTTAGGTCTTAGGGGATATTTGTTAAAATACATCCAGGGAAAATGTGTTATATAAATACATTCACCTATGTGTTTAATACAATAAAGAAATATATAGAATAAAAAGTCTAATTCAGTATTACTTTAACAACTATACATGGAGCATCTATTACATGCAAAAGGCTGGGTAGGCACTGTGGATACAAGTGAAGAACAAACATACAAAATGCCTGCCTTCATCCATGTGTTTTCTGAGGAGAGAATAGCAACCCCAGGGTCATGTGGCAGGCCACCCAGAGCCCTCAGGGCCAGGGTGTGTGTTCCTCCCACACTGGCTCACACCTCCATCCCTCTGGGGCTGGAGACAGCCCCCATCCAGTGGCCAGCTGTTTGGTGCTTCAGAAGCCTGAGCCCCTGCCCACATTAGGATAAACCTGGCTGGCCCCCTAGCTCTGGAGCTGCCAGTGGTCCCTCCTGAAACTGCTTCCCTGGTTCCCATACAGCTACTGTCTCTGAGGGCACACCCCTGTCAACCTGCTGCACTCCTGTCTGTCACTCAGTCTGTTCCCTCGGGAACCCAACCTACGATGCTACCAAATTACTGTGCACAAAGGTAAGCATAAAGATGCAAACATGGGAAAGACCAGGTAAGCACCAGGTCGACACAGTCTTTCTTCATAATCTTGAACAAAGTCTTGGCATAATCTCCTGACAAGAAACCACATTCCCAAAATAAAACAAAAACTATTTTTGCTCCAGTTATAATGTAATCTTATTCCTCTTCCCAGCTTCTGCATAGTTTTCAAATTGGAAATATTTGACTAAGTAATTGGGCTGTCTTTTAACTTCATTTTTTTTTTTGGCTTGGTTGAAACAAACCAGCGAGAGTTAGGTTCTCAGATTTAATCCAAAGGGGCAGGCAGGGGGTGGCAGGAAGCAAGATATTTGTTGTCTACTCTTGTGCCCCTAACCTTTCCTCCTATTACTAGTTTTAAATAAGAGGACACAGCAGGCCAGCCTTGGCAAGTGGTTATTGATAAAGGATGTGCAGAAGGACCACCCGCCTACCCTCACTATTTATGGATTTGTATTGCATCACTTCTCCATCTCTTGTTATCCTGTTCTCTCTTTGTACTTTATTTTCTGTCAGGTGCAGCAGGATGACCACAGGCTGCTCTGTTTATGAGGTCTGTCCAGAAGGTATCCAGCCACATAATATGAGAAATACGGAAATTTATTGAAGAAGATACAAGATACAAGAAACATTGTACACAGGACAATGACATCTCAGTCCCCTTCAAAGTAGACATCTTGGGACTTCACACAGTTCTCCCAATTGCTATCAGCTGCCCCATCATATTTTCCTGAATCTCATTGTTGGTCTGAAATCTCTTCCCTTTCAAAGGTGATTTTAGCTTCGTGAAAAGCCAGAAGTCACAGGGCACAAAATCTAGGCTGTAGGGGATCTGAGTCAACTGGGTAATTTGATGTTTTGCTAAAAAACTCTGTGTGTGATGTGATGTGTGAGTGGGAACATTGTCCTGATGAAGCTGCCAATCACTAGTTGCCCATAGCTGCAGGCTTCTGAAACATCTGACTAGTTTCTGTGGAGGAACATTCAAACTTAATGCAAAATTTGATGCAGATTCGTTATTCTACTCACTCAGTCATTTTGATTATGATGGCCACACAGTGCACATGCTCACTCAACAGCATCTACTGCCCCCACTGACTAGTACAGTGAAGTTGTCATTATTCATGCATGCATATTCCAGTCCACTATCCTTGGCTGCTAGGTTACATCGATGTCATGCAAATCATTTTCTTTATATAAACAATGGCTGGACTTTTTTTCCAGACAGACCAAACAGCTTAGAACCACCTAGAAAAGAAAAATATACGGCTTTACCAATAATTTACAGAGTCACAAGTACCACACTCATTGACCTTGAAGGGAGTCCATGTGTGTCCCTGATGGGATCAGGGAGATGGGATATTTGCATTGCTCTGGCTTAGGGCAGAAGTACACTCAAAGACAAGCCCTGCCCCCAAAAGCACCAGTTCATCGAATAAAAGCTGAATGTTGCTAAGAATGGAAGGGTGTGGGTGCCAGTGTACGAGGAAGACTACCTATTCCACTAACATTTCAAAGTTGTTCTCAGAGGGCAGAAATATTATGAACAATGATGAAACAAAACAAAGCCCCCTTATAAATCTAGCATATTTTTTTTGCTCTGGAAAATCTGAATGGTCTCAGATTTTTTATGTCTATTATTCAGGTATATTTCCTGTGGGCCTACCACTGGGCAGACCTACCACTCCAGGGATGCCCCGTCACAGGAAGGCCCAGAAACCCACCATTGCCCTCCAGCACAGTAGAGATGATGGCACCATAGCCTTTCCCATTGGTTTCCTGGATGGAGTCAGGGCCTGGGAGAGAGGATGGAGGGGTGATCTAGATGGAGGAGAATGTGGGGGAGAGGACAGGAGGGGAGGCAAGAAGGAAAAGGCCTGTCACGCACAGCCACATACCCAGTTTGTCTAAAACAGATGAGAGAAGTGATCTTCCTCAGGGGGCTCTGGGCTCCAGGTGGGTGTGTGGCAGTAAGATTTTAGGATTGATTTAATTCGAATCCCTTCCCAAGTACTGCAGACAGAATGGGCAGTTACACCATGTAAAAAGGACTAAGAGGCTTCAGAGGGGAAGAGGTGTTGAGCTCCACCCATTTTAAAAAATGAGTAAGGGAACATTTGAGGCAGAAAATTTTAATAGGGCAGTAATTTTGATTTAACGATACAGTTTTAAAAACTCTCTACAACTAATAATAGTCCTGCACAGGAAAGACCTCATTTCTTAGCCACAGTCAACCTTGGTAAGCTAAGGGTAGGAAGAGCTGAGCTGTAGCTGCGCTTGTGTGCAATTACCCCTCCCCCACACTTCCAACACAGCACACTTCCCCCTACCCTTTCCACCTCCAAATCTACCAGACATTTTCCACGAGAGTGGCAGAGTGGGGTGCAGGAACTTCAGCTTTAGAATCAGCCCACACTGGGTTTGCACATGGGCCTTGCCGTTTATTAGCTTGTGATTCTGGGCAAGTTGTTTCACTTCTGTAGGTCTCAGTTTTCTTATTGATGAACTGGGACTAATACAATGCACAGGACTGCTGCCGTAATGGAGGGGGAGGCTGCCTGGGAGTAGCTGGGCTCTTCCAAAGGCACTCAGTACACATGACTTTCCAGGCCTCCCCCTTCCTGGACAATAACAATAACAATATCAATAACAATAACAACAACAACCGAGCAACCTGGGACAAAGGACAGGCTCCCCTCTGCACACAGGTGGGGCAGCCAGGCAAGCCTCCCCCTGAGTAACCCCTGACCCTGCAGGCAAGACCAAAATTTTCCAGAGAACAGTCAACCAGCCATTAGTTCTCTTTCCAACATTTCCCACTTTTCTAAAGGATACACAAAAATAGGAAGCAAGTCTGTGCCAGGATTTGTACATAGACACTGAGGTCAAATGTCAATGGATACTTGAGGCTGAAGTGATATTAAAATTTAATTATACAACAAGATAAAATTTCTCTGACATGATCAGCTGTCAATAGGTTCCTAATCTTGGTGGGAAAAAATCTTTCTATTTACAGACATTGAATCAGCTTGCCTGCCAGCACCCCGCACTCAGTACCCACCCACTTTATCCGACACATCACTACCTGTTCACCTTCCTCCATGTTTCATCCAACTCCCCTCCAGCTGCAGAATCCTCAGTTCCTATGGGGAATGCTACCCTGCACCCTCCTCACCACAGACAATATTATCAATGTGACACATTACCAGCTTCTCAATTTAACTCTCACACTCCCTCCTACCCAAATCCCTCCTCCTCTTCTCCATCAGAGAAGCTGTCATCACACCCTTCACCATTCAGGGGCTCAGAGCCAGTTGAATGTTCTGAATGGTGTTTCCAGCAGGCCGCAGCCTAAGTGAACTCCTTGGCTACTGAAATCCTTGAACAATGCTTGTCTTTATCTTTTATTTGCATCCAGTCTTCCTGACTGAATGACAAATTTCTAAAGTGCAGAAATTATTCTATTAGAGACATGCATTTGCATCTTTAGTGACTTGCAATGTAGTATTGATAACCACATTCATATGGATGCAACTTTTTTAAGGATCTAATTTATTGTAAAAAGGTTCATGTCCACAGGCATTTAACTCACATGAAGACAGGGGAGAAAGCAAGGGTAAGAATAAAGTTGTGATGACAATTTGAAGGTAAGGATCTGATCAGTATCAGGGGTTAGTTGGAGATCTGCTGTGATACGTAGCAATCTTGCAGCGATACTAGAAAAGGACCCTGCCTTTTTTTGCCCAGGGTGTACAGTACGATCTTGTCTAAAGTAGTCAAAAGTCTACCTTCAAAGAGCTATATAACAATATTTAAGGACTGCATGAAAGCAAAACAGACCTGACCCATAGCCTGAGATGAGAAGTCTGCACAGTTTTGTATGCAGAGAGTTCAGGTAAAAATAGATGCCCCTAGTGTGAATACTAGACCAGACTGGTAAGTTCAATACCAAATTCTAGTTCTTTCACCCTGAGGAGATGGTAAGACTCAGTGTGCTCCAGAGAAGGACCTTTGGCTTGATTTGTTCTGTTACTTTGTGGGCTTGCCTTTTCCAAGTTTTCTCAATATTCTGTGGTTTTGTGCCATTCCAGTTCTTGGTTGGGGCTGTTGCTTCTTTATTTCAAGCTGTAACTAATATGTTCTTAATCCTGGGTGTGTGAGGGACCTGACCAGGCAACTGAATCTGTGTTTGGGCACAGGGTTGATCAAGTTCATCTGGCTGACAGGCAGGTAGTCCATTCGTCCTCACCACCCACACTCATCTCTCCTAAAACTCTGATGTCCCGGGATGACTGCCCCTTAGAGGATGGCTGTCCAGTTAGGTATAGCTTCTTAATCTTTGTTCCCAAATTCTGTACAGAATTAAATGCAGATTAAATATGGTGTACCTCTGCAAAGACTTCACTTCCAGCTGCTGTGCTTGGCAAGATGCTCACTGCTGGCTTTGCTGGTTTAGTCCAGGATAAAATTCTCTAACTTCAGTCATCTTTATTTCATATCTTAGAGCTTAAAAATACTCAAGATTAATCTTCAGAATAACCTTCATTGTCTTCTTTGTCGGCGTGACAGGAGTGGAAGAGAGTGGCATTTTTCTCTCTTCGGCAAGAAGAGTCACGTCCTGTTTGGAGTACGCGTGGAAAGAGATTTCCCATTCGGTGCACTGCACTGTGACCCCTGCTGCCCCCCACCCCTACCCCTTCCCTCACGAGGTCAGATCGTCTTTAATCCCCAGAACTTCAGCATTAAGCTCAGTCTCCTGACAGCAAGTCAGAGCTGTAACTGCCCAACATAGACTATAATTGCACCATCTCAAGTACAGAACCAAGACACACGTGGGAAACTTAGAATAAGACAAGAGAAAGGCAAGTTTCATGGAACAGAGTCTGCAGTAGGGGAAGGGCAACAAGAGAGATACTCAAGAGCTGAAGTAACAGGAAAAAATTTAAAAGAATAGAATTAAGAACCACATGGAGGGTTATCAGCGGGGAGGGGTGGGAGGAGGATGTGGGGAGATGGGGGGAAGGTACAGGGAATAAGAAGCATAAATGGTAGGTACAAAATAGACTGGGGGAGGTTAAGAATAGTATGAGAAATGGAGAAGCCAAAGAACTTACATGTGTGACCCATGGACCTGAACTAAGGTGGGGAATGCTGGTGGGGGAAGGTGCAGAGCAGAGGGGAATAAAGGGGAGAAAAAATAGGACAATTGTAATAGCATAATCAATAAAATATATTTAAAAAATTACTTCTGACCTGAAAAAAATAAAATATCAAAAGAAAAAGAACCAAGTCTGAAGATACACTGGAAAAACTAAGAAATGACACGCGCCGGCACTAGGGCAATGCTAAAGAGCAGAAACAACACATCAGGAGGGAACTGGCCAGTGATCTGCGGTTCATCTACAGGATGGAACACTAACCAACGGCTACACAGGGTGAGGAGTGAGGACTGCCCCTGTGTTCAGCTTTGCAATGGTTCTCAGTAAACAATGCTAGCTGAAAATGGCAAGGTTCAGTAGAGTGTGTGTAACATACTTTTATCTAAGGAAGAGTGTATGATACAAATATATACATATTTTCTTATATCAAAACTAAAAGCAATGGAAAGACAAACGGGCGAGTAAAAATTGGTTGACTTAAGGGGGTGGAAGAGACAGGAATGAAAGCTAGAGTGCGCTGAATGTATCTACATTAGTTATGGATCCCCATCATGGATTATTCCAAAAATTTAGAGGCTTAATGTAAAAATAAACTATTTTTTAAAAATCTCAGGTGAGTTCTGAGAGCCAGGAATCCTGGTGCAGCTTCACTGGGTGGTTCTGGCAGTGGGCTGGCTCTGGGTTCATGAGTGGGTCTGAGTGTATCATTTAAACGTCGACTGGGTGAGAATACACTGCACAATGGCTTCTTCACCTGCTTGTGAACGGAAGCTGATTCCTCACCACAGGGACTTCTGTCTCCATGGTGTTGCCTGAGCATCATCGCGACGTGACAGCTGGCTTTCCCCTGCACAAGTTATCCGAAAAGAGCAGAGGAAACTGTGACACCTTTTGTGGCCTAGTCTTGGAGGCACACACTGCATTCGTATCTTATTTTATTCAGTAAAAGCAACATACCGAGTCCAACCCACACTCAAGGAGAATTAGGCTTTACCTTTGGAACGGTATGTTAAAGCATTTGTGGACATACTTTAAATCGCTATAGTATCTAATTTTATATATTCAAGTTTGGAACCACATCAATGTCTTCTATAATTATGAAAGTAAGTTGAATGTAATAGAAAAAGAAAAAATGCAATGTCTAAACATTGAGATCAAATTGAAAGAAATGAACCTAAACACATATCTAGTTGATTTAAACAGAAATAGTAATTACTGGTATTTCAATTATTTTATAAATGTAATTGACTATATATTCCTAAAAGAAACTGTTTTTAGTAATTATAATACAGTATTATTATTCTGAAACTAAGTGTGTATATTTCAAAATACAGCTATTATATTATGGATATACTATGTTAGTGTTATGCTATATAATACATATTTGTATATTTCAAATGTACTATGTTAGTCTGACACTATTAAGTAATATGTGTGTAGATGTGCTTGAACATTAGGATATATCAAATAAATAATTTGTTAATACACTTAGGATCCAAATCTTTTTAAAAATAATTTTTCATTTTTCAATTACAGGTGACATACAATATTATATTAGTTCCAGGTGTACAATCCAGTGATTAGACATTTATATAACTTACAAAGTGGTCACTTAATAAACCTAGTACCCCCCTGACACCACACATAGTAATTACAATATTAATACTACATTCTCTATGCTGTACTTTACATCCCCTTGACTATTCTGTAATGACCAATTTGTGCTTCTTAATCCCTTCACTTTTTTCACCTATCCCCTCAAATCTTTCTCATTTGGCAACTGTCAAAATGTTCTCTGTATCTATGGGTTTGTTTCTGTTTTGCTTGTTCATTTACTTTGTTTTTTAGATTTCATATATAAGTGAAGTCATGTAGCACTTTTCTTTCTCTGTCTGACTTATTTCACTCAGCATAATACCCTTTATATCCATCCATGTTATTGCAAATGGAAAGATGTAACTTTTTTATGGCTGAGTCATATTCCATTGTATATATGCATCACCTCTTCTTTATCCATTTATCTATCGATGGACACTTAGGTTGCCTCCATATCTTGGCTATTGTAAAAATGCTGCAATGAAGATATAGATGCATACGTCTTTTTGATTTAGCATTTTGAGTTTCTTCAGCTAAATACCCAGAAATGGAATTGCTTGGTTCTTCATTGTTTCCTGTTATACCCTTTGCTTTAGAGTTTATTTTGTCTGGTATAAGTCTTGTCACCCCAGCCTTTTTGTTTCTTTGTTTCTATGTCCATGAAATATCTTCTTTCATTGCTTGACTTCCAGTCTGTGTGTGTCTTTTGATCTGAAGTGAGTCTTTTGTAGATAGCATATGTAAGGGTCCTATTTTTTTATCCATTCAGGCATTGTATGTCCTCTTTCACTGGAGCATTTAATCTATTTGCATTTAAAGTAGTTGTTGACAGAGAGAGCTTCCAGGCAGTGTACACAGGGAGGTTTCAGGAGACTGGCCTGGAGAGGGTGTGGGAGCTCTGTGCCCTATGTGCCTCTTTCATTTGGCTGTTCCCAGGTTATATTCTTTTTTAAAAACATCATAATATAACTTCTGATCAAGATGGAGGAATAGGTGAACATACTCTATCTCCTTGCACAACTATAGAAAAAATTACAACCAGATCTCAAAATAAATAACACCCAGAACCATCAGAAAATTGAGCTGTGTGGAAGTCCAACAACCAAGGACTTAAAGAAGCCAACTTCATCCAGATGGGTAGGAGTGGCAGAGACTCAGAGATGGGTGGAGAGGCCCATAGATCCAGTGTGGCATGGAAAGGCAGCAGAACAGGTGTTCCCACATTCACGTGTGGTAGATAAAAATTGGAAGGATACCTCAGGAGTGAAGGATCCCAGACCAAGGCCAGACCACAGGCTCAGGATTCCAGCACCATGAAGATAAATCCCCATAACTTCTGGCTATAAATACAAGTGGTGGTTGGGGCAGTGGAAGAAACTGCTGGATTTTTAGGAGGCTCTGCATAAAGGGCCCACATGGACTTAGAAGTTACACAGACCCACCCACTCTGGGATCCAGCACCAGGGCAACAGCTGAAAGGGCACCAGTCACATACTGGGAGTGGGAGAAGTGACTAGAAATTGGGCAAGTGCTGGGCAAACCTCTAGAAGTGGGGCAACAGAATTGTCCCCTCCTGGAGCCTCCCCTCCCCCTCCAACAGAGCCACAAAGTGGTGAAGTGGGTGGCCCTGCTCTGGTGATTACCTAAGGCTCTGCCCCACACAATTTACAGGTGTCCTTTTCACAATAGGCCATGCTACTAAGACAGAGAGTCAGAGCAGTTCTATCTCATACATAGAAATTAACACAGGGAGGCTGCCAATATGAGGAGACAAAGAAATATGTCCCAAATGAAAGAACAGAACAAAACCCCAGAAAAAGAGCTAAACAAAATGGAGATAAGCAATTTATCCGATGCAGGGTTCAAAACACTGGTGATTAGGAGGCTCAGAGACCTTGTTGAATATGGCAAAAGCATAAGGGAAGAAATGAAGGCTATGCTAAGTGAAATAAAGAAAAAGCTACAGGGAAACAACAGTGAAAGTAAGGGAGTCAGGGTTCAGATCAATGATTGGAACATAGGGAAGAAGTAAACATTCAACCAGAACAGGAATGAAGAAACAAGAACTGAAAAAAAAATGAGGAGAATTATGCTAAGTGAAATAAGCCAGGTGGTGAGGGACAAATACCATATGATCTCACCTTTAACTGGAACCTAATCAACAAAAGAAAAAAGTGAGCAAAATATAACCTGGGATATTGAAATTAAGAACAATCTGACAGTAACCTGAGGGGAGGTGGAATGGGATAATGGGGGGAAGGGTTTTCAGGAACAACTATAAAGGACACATGGACAAAATCAAGGGAGGCTGGAATCAGGGCAGGGAGGTGGGAATGGCTGGGGTGTTGGGGAGTGGTTGGGGGTAAATGCAGACAATTGTAATTGAACAATAAAATAATTAAAAAAATAAAATAAAATAAATTCATATTAAAAGTGATTTGAAAACAATGAAAAAAATGAGGAGAGTATAAAAGACTGTGGAGCATCTCCAAAAGTGTCAACATCTGAATCATAGGGAAGACTGGAGAAGTGGAAGACCAAGAAATTAAAAGTTTATTTGGAAAAATAATGAAAGAAAAATTCCCAAATTCGGTGAAGGAAATAGACATACAAGTCCAGGAAGCACAGAGAGTCCCAAACAAGATGGATCCAAAGAGAACCACACCAAGATACATCATAATTAAAATGTCAAAGGTTAAAGATAAAGAGAGAATCTTAAAAGCAGCAAGAGAAAAGGAGAGTTACCTACAAAGGAGTTGCCATAAGACTGTCAGCTGATTTCACAAAAGAAACTTTGCAGACTAGAAGGGTCTGGCAAGAAGTATTCAAAGTGATGAAAAATAGGGACCTACATCCAAGATTACTCTATCCAGCAAAGTTATCATTTAGAATGGAAGGGCAGATAAAGTGCTTCCCAGACAAGGTAAAGCTAAAGGAGTTCACCATCACCAAGCCATTATTATATGAAATGTTCAAGGAACTTACTTAAGAAAAAGAAGATCAAAACTATGAACATTAAAATGGCAACAAATTCACAACTATCAACAACTGAATCTAAAAAACAAACTAAACAAACAACCAGAACAGGAACAGAATCATGGATAAGGAGATCATTTGGAAGGTTATAACCTGGGAGGGGGAATGAGGAAAAGGTATAGGGATTAAGAAGCATAACTGGTAGGTACAAAATAGACAGGGGGATGTTAAGAACAGTATAGGAAATGGAGAAGCCAAAGAACTTATATGCACAACCATGGACATGAACTAAGTGGGGGAATTGCTGGAGGAAATGGGGGTACTGAGCAGAGGGGGGCAAAGGGGGAAAATTAGGACAACTATAATAGCATAATCAATAAAATATATTAAAAAATAAAAAAATAAAGTAGTTGTTGATAGATATGCAGTTATTGCCTTTTATTATTCATATTTTCTTCTTAAAGAAGACTCTTTAACAGGTTTTTTTTTTGTAATACTGATTTGGCAGTGATGAACTTTCTTGTCTGGGAAGCTTTTCATCTTTCCTTCAATTTTACATGATAGCTTTGCTGGATAGAATAATCTTACTTGTATGTCCTTGCTTTTCATCACTTTGACTATTTCATGCCAATCCCTCTGGCCTGCAAATTTCTCTTGAGAAATCAGCTAATAGTCTTATGGAAACTTCTCTTGTTGCTTTTAAATTCTCTCCTTGTCCTTAATCTTTAGCATTTTAATTATGATGTGCTTTGGTGTGAGCTTCTTTGGGTTCATCTTATTTGGGGCTCTGTGTTTTATGGACTTCTGTATCTAGTTCCTTTACTGGGTTAGAAAGTTGTCTGTCATTATTTTTTTAAATAGTTTTTTAATTTTTTGCTCTCTCTCTTCTTCTTCCAGCACCCCGATGATATAAATTTTGGTACACTTGAAGTTATCCTAGAGGCTCCTTAAATAATCCTCATTTTTTAGATCCTTTTTTCTTTTTGTTGTCTGCTTCCTTGTCTCCCAAAATTGCTGATTTGGTCGTCTGCTTCATCTACACTATTGATTCCCTTTAATGTAGTGTTCATTTCAGTTTTTGTAATCTTTATTTCTGACTGATTCTCTTTTATGTTTTTTATCTCCATTTTTATGGTTCCTATTTCTTTGTTGAATGTCTCACTAAATTCCTCTAATTTTTCCTAAGTTCATTAAGCATCCTCATAACCAGTGTTTTGAACTCTGCATCTGGTAGATTGCTGGTCTACATTTTCTTTAGTTCTTTCTCTGGAGTTTTACCCTGTTCTATTATTTGGGATATATTTCTTTGTCTCCCCATTTTGGCTGCCCCCCCCATGTTTGTTTCTATGTATTAGGTAAAGCTGGCATATTTTTCAGTCTTGGTAGAGTGGGCTAATGTAGTAGGTGTCCTATGGGGCCCAGTGGCATAGCCTCCCTGATCACTTGAGCTGGGCGCTCCAGGTGTGCCTTTTGTGTGCACTGTGTGCACTCTCTGGTGTAGTTGAGCCTTGATTACTGTTGTTACATCAATGGGAGGAATTTGCTCCTGGGTCGATCAGCTGCAAAGACTGGCCTCAACCACCATGGAGGATCTGCTATAGAGGAGCTGACATCATGGATTAAGATTCACTTTATCAAGGCTCTGGTGCCCACTGAGTCTGCAGCTTGAGTGTCCTGCTCATGAAGGTGGTTGGGTGGTGCTTTAACGTACTCTAAAGCTGTCTACTGAGTGTGCTGGTTCTGTAGCTTCCAAGGAGGTGCAGGCCAAGGTCAGCCGCCACCTGCGTCCTGCCTTCAACCTCATGGCATGAGCTACAAAGTGATCTGTAGGTGGCTGCTACTTGTGCTGGGCTTGGAGGTGCTCAAGAGAGACCAAGCTGTGATCCAAGGTTGGCTTCCACTAGTACTGGGCCTGGGGCCACTTAATAAGATACACAGGGCAAGCCAGAGCTAGATGCTGGTTGTTTGAGAGATTTTTGGAAAGAGTGAAGCAAGAGTCAAGAGAGGCCATTTGTATGAAAAAAGGACTGGAAACAGCTTGAGTGGTCCACAAGTTGGATGGGGCAGGGTCTCAGGGAATCACCAGGGCTGGGCAACAGTATGAGCCAGGCTGATGGAGAGTCAGATCCACAGGGGAAGACTCAGAAAAGAACAGTGGCTTCTGCCAGCACTTCTGTCTTGGAGAAAGCCACCCCTTGAGCCCTCATCCTGATGCCCTACAGTTCAGTTCCTCCCCGTATGTCCCTGGAACCTTTTGAACTACTGTCCCAGAGCTGGAGCTCAGCAAGTGATTCCAAATAAGTCCGTGTGGACCCCTTAAGAGGAGTGCCTGGGACTCTAGAAGCCCTCTGACTTACTCAATACCAATACCCACCATTTTTCACAGCTAGAGGTTGTGAGGACTTTTCTTCCAGCACTAGGATCCTTGGTTGGTGGGCCTTGTATGAGGCTAGGACACCATGATTCTGAGGGGGGACCTCCACAGTCAAGATACCCCTCCTGATTTTTAACTACCTCACATTGTTGTGGACCAACCCATTTGTCACCTCCACCCCTTCTTTATAATCTTTAGTTATACAACTTCTGTTCAGCTATATTCTAGGTGGTTCTGAATGATGATTGTTCTATAGTCTAGCTGTGATTTTGATGTAGTTGTGGGAGGATGCAGGTACCGCACTTACCTATGCCACATCTTGACTGAAAGCTAGGATCCAAATCATTTTCAGAGCCAAATGGAAAATCCTATAATCTTAAATTCTATTTGAAAAATTAATAAGAACTTGCATATTTCTTTTAAGAAACAATGTTTCCTTTCTCTGTTTGTTACTGGACAGGGGCTTGGCCCTGAGTGGATCTGCCATAGGCCAGCCTGTAGCACGTGGGTTTGTGACTTTGTGTAGGAAAGATTTCATAACATGCATCCAGGTGATTTTGAGAGTGTTTTTACTAAGGCTGGGAACAGTGAAACAAAGGAAGGACTTAGGGTAGAAGTAACAGGAGAGAACGTAGGCAGTGCTCTGCTTTGGCTCCCTAGAAATGTTATAGGAAAGGGAGTGAGCCAAAGTGGGGCTGCTGTTGGCTCTGAGAAGTCAGAGAAAAAGGGGGGCTTGAAGACAGGACCAGGGGTGAGCCTGGGTGGGGCTGCCGCTGCCCACCACTCTCCTGGTAGCAAGTCTCGTGGGGACCCTTAGAGTTTAGAAGGAAGTATAAAGTTCAAGCCTGGGAAGGGGTATAGGTGTGTTCTAGAGGGAGTCCACACTGAGTCTTTGTCCTGAGGGTTTTTATCTTTTTTTCTGTGGGTGAGAAGTTTAGGGGATGGTTCAGCAGAATATTTATTAGTTTTCCAGGTGCATTTTTAAATGCTGATGTGTCAAAATGAGCATATGGTCGGGGAAGTTGGGAATATTCTTTGGTCTGCTTTACTGTTTTACTTTTATCTTGGGTCTGTCTGGCTTTTAATGAGGTTTTTGTTATTTGTTCCCCTGACTTTATCTGTCCTTGGGTCCGCTGGCACAAATGGCATTAATTGGGTCTCTGTTCTCTGTCTCCCAGACTGGGGAGATTTAAGCTCTGTATTCTCTGGTCAGGGAGGAAAGGTATGAACCATTTGCTCTTAAGTGTCCTTGGTTAGGGGAGATAAGGTCTTGCAATTCACCAGCTGACTGCAAGTTGCTCAAACTCTTTGGCCTTGTTTAATTTTCTTGTCTCAGTTTCCCCATTCCACTTGTCCAGGAATTTTCCTAGCTCCTTACTACTCTATCACACATTCACTGAAAATTCTAAAGGCCATGACTAAGCCCAAAATAATAAACATCCCAATATGCAGATAGTGTTCTCAAAATAGAATTTCCAACTAAAAGAACCCATGAGTCTCTGGATACATGCTGATTTCGAGGCCAGGACAGGAAACATGAAAGGGGCCCTGGAACTTTCTGTTGTGCTAGAAGGCAAAGACGCTGCCACAGAGCATAGGGCTGGTGTGGAGAAGATCCAGGAGCCCAGCTGAGTGACCTCCCACTGGACAGAGATGGGCAATGTGAGCACCACTCTAGTAATAATCATGATAGTAATAACAACCACGACACCACAGCAGATGTGTTAAAACCCATTGCTTCATAATGATACTCATAAAGTAAATAAATAAAACTCAATGATAGCTTTGGGAAGATGCTAAGGAAGAAAACTGAAGGGAAAGAAAAAGGTATTCATTTTACTTCTCCTATTTAGACTGCAACTCAGGAATTTCAGCTAAAAATTTTAGCAGAGTAAATGCTACAACTAGATTACCGCCATTTTGCATCCCTAATGATTAATGAATCCACTGCGGGGCTAGAGCTTGAAGCCAACAGGATGGGCTGTTGGGAAGAGAAGACGGATTTAAACTGCAGGAGAGCTAGAACAAGGAGGAGTCTGTAAAGGTGGACTGAACCTGGGACAGTGCTGCCTCTGACGTGATGGTATGGTGTCCCGCAGAAGTCAGGGCTGATGCTCACACCAACACTAGCCCAGTGGTGGAGAAACTGGCAGAAGATCTGTTCGGCAACGTGGCTGCTGTCTCCTGGCAAGGAGGACAGCCGCAGACATGTGTGAACTGCAGAATGGGGCTGTCCACTCCACCCCCATGTGTCCCACTAGCCTCCCTTGTGCCCCATTTTAACCAGGGACATATTGGACAAGGGAATGCTCAGAAATACAGTCCTTCCGAGCCACACTGACAAATGACAAAACCACCACACTCACCGGTGACTGCTGAAACCGCCAGGGGAGAAGCAGTGGGAGTTTCATAATGTAGTGGATTCAGCTGGCACGCCCTGAATCCACTGATGGAAGTTCACATCTCAGAAATAGAAACACCACAGTCACGTGCCTTCTACTGCAACGCAATGGGAGTATGCAACCATGCCACAAATATTCTTACAAAAAAATCATACTGGAATCTGACCCCACCCTCAGGATCCAATCACCAGGATACAGGAAGTACAAGGTGGAGAGAAGTGTTAAATAACAGTACAGGGATGCAGTCAACCACATATAGATGCGGTTGATGCCACAGAACTCTCATACTCAGCTTCTTCAGTAAACAAGTTGCAAAGAAAATGATAGGGGCATAGATATCTCGCAGATAAAAGGGGCTTAAGAGACATAACCCAAAACAATGGGTGAAATGAAGCAACTTGAAATAAATAAATAAATTTATACATGGAATTAATTTTATTTATGAGCAGATATTTGATGATATTAAGGACTTACTTGGTGCTGTATTTATTTATCTATTTATTTTTAAAGTCCTTAGCTGAGATTTTTTTCAAAATAATCAGTACGCAGGTGAGAGTGTTTAGTGAAACAAGGTGGTCCATATGTTGCAATCATTAAAACTGGCTGATGGGGACCTGGGAGTTCACTGTGCCAGTCTCCCTGCTCTTGTACATGTTTAATTTTTTTCATGAAGAAAGAGGATGCTCCGACTTACAGATATGACCAGCAATTACTTAGCAGATGCAGATTTGATGGTAAATGGAGATATTGCCATTCTGGTTAGTACTTTTTCCTGTGAATCTGGTAGGTATGAGCCAGATAGGCGGAGAGGGAAGTTGTCAGATCCAGTTCCCAGCCCTGCAAAGCTGATGACCAGAAATGGCAACAACATGCTCAGCCACCCGGGGCTGATTTCAGGCCTGGAACACTGCCTACCATTTA
Organism: Tonatia bakeri; assembly: GCA_004024845.1. Classification (NCBI taxonomy): domain Eukaryota; kingdom Metazoa; phylum Chordata; class Mammalia; order Chiroptera; family Phyllostomidae; genus Tonatia; species Tonatia bakeri. The sequence continues at coordinate 31,280 of PVIA01004524.1, forward strand.
GTTAAGTACTTAATAAGTGTTATTGCTATTATTAGAAAAACACTGCCAATTTTTTGTTAAAATATTTGTATGGCCAAGGAATTTTAAACAGGAGAGGGTCCGCACATTTTTAGCCCATGTACGTTGTCTCCCCAGCTAAGCAGTGTATCCCTTGAAGGCAGAGACCTGTCCAGGTGAGGCTCTGCCAAATGCGTGTTCCACACCCACCTGGTGCTTGAAGGGCTCCTTCTGAGGTTGCTGAATTCTGAAAGAGGAGACTGAGTTTGTCTGTTGTTCTTATCACTCCTTCCCTTCAGCATTTTTCTCCTGTTCACTCCCACTGTCTTTTCCCATAAACCCTCAATTAGGCAGTTCAAGATCAACTTCTGCTTCCGCATGAGTTCCCGGGCTGTGTTCTTAGGGCAGCACCCATGCAGGCCCATCACAGCCTGCCAGATTAAGCCTTGCATGACCCATGGAAGAGAAGAGGAGGAAATGGCTAGGTGAAAGGTTATAGCAGAATGATAATTACGTAGCTCATCTGTCAGCCTTCTATTGATAAAATGAGTATCTAGCCCTACCTGAGTGCAGAAGGTAAGCTTAGGTAGTGTGACAGATTTTCATTGTGTGTTATCTGGAAAATTTCTTGTTTTGCACCTTTGACACACACCACACAAACAACAAGCTAACCTAGGGAAGTGGGCAAATTGCCTTTTGGTGACAAAGCCCAGGCTTTCTGACACTGAAAGATGGGAGTGGGGACACCACCTTGCCGTTTACTCAGGGTGCAGTCCTGTCTCACCTCCTGTCTCCTTTCCTGTCTGTGAAATAAGGATGGTCACAGAAATGGGAAGGGACAGTGAGCAAGTCCACATGCTGCGTGTGTGCACAGGGGTCAGGTGTGCCTAGAAGACCCTGATTAATCACCGCGGACTTCCATGAACAAACGGTGGACTTGGGTCTGGTGACCAGTGGTTTCTGAGCTCTGGAGTGTACCGGGACCACCAAGGGGCTTGCTGAAAACATGGAAAGCTAGGGTCCGCCATAATTTTTAGGTCAGCAAGTCCAGAGAAGATGTTGATGACGCCAGTCTAGGGACCCAACCTTGCATCAGATTTGGGAGGAAACCCTCTAGCGGCTGCTACAGGAAAGACCAGCAGATGGCAGTGTCGTCGAAGCCAGGCCTCCTTGGGAGCCAATGAAAATGGGTCAGTTCAGGACTCAACCCACAGAAACAGGTTTCCCCCAAGCTGGTGGGGGCGGCTGTGGCCAGGCAGGCTGCTCTGGGGAGGAGAGCAGAAGGAAGCCCTGGGAGAGGCTGGTGTGGGGGAGGAATCGATACCTCTTCAACCACCTGGGTCTCTTTTCCCTCAAAGTGGGGCCCTGGTCTCTCCCACCATCCCCGTTTCTGCTTGTCCAGAAGCCAGAGCAATGGCATCCGTCACAGGAAGTAAGATCTCAACCCCTTGGAAATAGTTCTTTGAGCTTTCTTTTTAGTAACTCTATTTTGGGACTGAACCCTTACGAATAAGAAAATTCTTCCAAGTTTAGTAAAAAAATATCACATGTAATAGATAAAGCCCTAACATTCTTTTTTCTCCCAATCTGGCCCCTGTTTCTTGTCCCAGTATTATCTTTTTTTAAAATTATATTTTATTGTTTATGCTATTACAGTTGCGGTGATTTTCCCCTATTGCCCCCCTCCACCCACCATCCCCCACTCCCTCAGGCAATGCCCCCACCGTTGTTCATGTCCATGGGTCATGTGTACAAGTTCTTTGGCTACTCCATTTCCTATACTGCACTTTATATCCCTATGGCTGTTCTGTAATTACCTACTTTTACTTCTTAATCCCCTCACCTCTCACCCATTCCCCCACACTCTCCTCCCATCTGGCAACCATCAAAATGCTCTCTGTATCCATGATTCGGTCTCTGTTCTTCTTGTTTGCTTAGTTTGTTTTTTATATTCAATTGTTGATAGATACATATTTTTGCCATTTTATTCTTCATAGTATTGATCTTCTTTTTCTTAAATAAGTCCCTTTCACAGTCATATAATAATAGTTTGGTGATGATGAACTCCTTTAGTTTTTTTTCTTGTCTAAGGATTCTTTATCTGCCCTTCAATTCTAAATGATATCTTTGCTGGGTAGAACAATATAGGCCATAGGTCCCTGCTTTTCATGACTTTGAACATTTCTTGCCAATCCCTTCTAGTCTGCAAAATTTCTTTTGAGAAATCAGCAGACAGTCTTATGGGAGATCCCTTGGAGGCAAATAGCTTATTTTCTCTTGCTGCTTTTCAGATTCTTTTTTTTATCTTTAACTTTTGGCATTTTAATTACAATGTGTGTTGGAGTGGGCCTCTTTGCATCCATCTTGTTTGGGACTGTCTGTGCTTCCTGAACTTGCATGTCTATTTCCTTTACCAAATTAGGAAAGTTTTCTTTCATTATTTTTTCAAATAGATTTTGAATTTCTTGCTCTTGCTGTTCTCCTTCTGGCACCCCTATGATGTGAATGTTGGACTCCTCTTGAAGTTATCCCACAGGTTGCTTGTACTATCTTCATTTTTTGGGATTATTTTTTCTGGTTCTTTGTTTTTGCTTCCTTATGCCCCAAATCATTGATTTGATTATCAGCTTCATCCACCCTACTGTTGTTTCTTTGTAAATTGTTCTTTATTTCAATTAGTGTATCCTTTGTTTCTGACTGGAAATTTTTCATACTGCTGAGGTCCTCACTAAGTTCCTTGAGCATCCCTATAACCAGTGTTTTGAACTCTGCATCTGATAGATTGCTGATATTCTTTTCATTTAGCTCTTTTTCTGGAGTTTTGATCTGTTCTTTCATTTGGGCCATGTTTCTTTGTCTCCTTGTTTTGGCAGCCTCCCTGTGTTTGTTTCTATGTATTAGGTAGAGCTTCTATGACTCTCTGTCTTGGTAGCATGGCCTAATGTAGTAGGTGTCCTGTAGGATCCAGTGGCACAACCTTCCCTATTGCCCTAACTGGATATTCAAGGTGCACCATTTAAGTGGACTGAGTACATCCTCCTCTTGTAGTTGAGCCTTGGTTGTTGTTGGCAAATCAATGGGAGGGATTTACCCAAGCCAGTCAAGGACTGGCTGTGACCACTGACCACCAACCTCTGTCCTCTGTGGAGCATCATCTGTGCAGGGGCCAGGTGGTGGTGTTCAAACGTGGTCTATAGTTGTCCACTGGGTGCACAGACCCTGGGGTTTCTCAGGTGGTGCAAGCTAAGATCAGCCCCCACCCATGTTTTTCCTGGGGCCACTTTGCCTGAGCTGTAAAGCAATCTGAGATGGTTATTACGTTGCTGGGCTTGGAGATTCCCAGGCAAAGCCAAGCTGTGAATCTAGGCTGGCTGCTGCTAGTGCTGGGCCTGGGGCCACTTAGCAAGAGGTATGGGGGCTGGGGGCTCACTGAAGGCCAGCTGTGCTTGTTTGGGAGGATTTAGGAAGTTGTATGCATGAAACAAGACCAGCAATTCATAGGGAAAAGTAGCTTGGGTGGGCCTGTAAGTTGGGTAGGGCAGAGTTTCTGGAGATCAATGCAGGTCAAACAGTGTTAACGAGGTTGATGGAGTCTCAGATATGGCACCAGCTTGCTGGCTCAGTGAGGGGAGGGTTTAGAAAAGGCACAGTGGCCTCTGCTCACCTTGATGTCAGAGACTACACTTTCTCCTTGTGTGACACTAGTGCCTATCACGCTGCCACCCTAGTGCTGGAGCTCAGAGGGAGTGAGTCTGAGTACATGAGTCCATATGTGGGTTCTTTAAGAGGAACTGCTTGGGCTCCAGAAGTTTCTTCCATTGATTCAATCTCTGCTGATTTTTGTAGCCAGAAGTTGTGGGGACTTATCTTCCTGGCACTAGAACCCTGGGCTGGGGACCCTGGTATGAGGCTTGGATTCCTCGCTCCTGAGACATCCTTCCTGAATTTTTATCCACCACATGTGGGTGTGGGGCCAGCCCATTCTGATTCTGTGTCTGCACCCCTCTTTCCAGTCTGGATAGATTGGTTTCTTCAATTCTGTAGTTGTCACACTTCCATTCAACTTGATTTCTGATGTTCCTGAGGGATGGTTATTCTATATTTTAGTTGTAATTTTGATGTGGTTGTGCAAAGAGGCCAGCCATGTCTGCCTATGCTGCCATCTTGACCAGAAGTCCTGGTATTATCTTTCTATCACTGCTGCAGGCACATGGTTCAGAGGAAAGAACATAGAGTGGCTGCTTTGGCTACCAGAACCTTGGATCCTTCATGTGCCACCAGGGAAACACTCTCCACTTTGAAGAATTGTGATGAGGGTTAAATGAAGCCACACTTGAAAAATGCCTTCTACAGTGCAAGGACTCAGGATACATCAATGAGGCAGGCAGGACAAGCCAGGGTCAAATACCAGTGACACCTCTCTGAGGGCAAAAACTGGTCTTGGGTCAGTCTAGAACTTCCTGCTGCTCATATTTCCCAGCACAGCACCCACTCACTAGCCACATGAGGCTCTTAAGCACTTGCTATGTGGCTAGAGTTACTAAATAACTGAATTTTGTATTTTCTGTAATTTTAATTAATTGGGGTTTAAATTTTGGACCACATGGGTTTAGCAGAACATCTGGCTGGATCATTTGGGGTTGTGAAATGATGTCCCTTAGTCCTACTTGCATGGCTGAGAGCCTCACAGAGCAGCTGCCTCTACCAGGCACCACTGCAGACCACAGGTGTGAGTGAGAAAGGGGCAGAGAGGTGTTGAGCAACAGCTACAGCAGACACAGAAATCAGAGACTGTTTTGCTAAATTTATAAAGCATGTCATCATTTCTTTCTGGATCTTTGTCTCCCTCTGTGGTGTCTAGCAACAGTGAACCACTGTCCACCTGCTCCCAATTTCTGTAGCCAAGTGTGTATGTGTTCATGTGAGAACGTGCAAGGGAGGGGTGGGGAGAGAGAGAGAGAGATGAATGGATGTCACTTAGATGATGAGTATTCTACTTGTGCTGAAACACAGCACCTCCCAGGCGCTGTCTGTTGGAAAATTACTGCTGGGTATAAGAATATGGAATAAACATCCTCTTGCAATTGATTCCATGGTAAAACTCTCAGATAAAGCCCTGTCTGTAACCCCTTCCCTACCCGGAACCTGGTGATACATCAAAAATCACTGCTGAGTGGCCACTTGCAGCTCACTGCTGCAAAAGTAACTTCTGTGACTAGAATGGCTTTGGACAGAGAATAAGGGGGAGGAGGGGACATAGGCTTTCCAAGGAAGGGACTTGTGTTTCTCCATTTTCCCTCTGTACTCTCCAAGTAAAGCCAGCTCTCCAGCTGCAACAAATTACAATTTATTTGATGTTGTCTCTACCCACATCATCTCTCAATCTGTCCTGACTGTACCCTCTACCATATAACCCTGCTCACCTCCTTGCTGCATCTGCACTGAGTGAACCTTGTGGCTTTGCTCAGGGCCACTCTCAGTAGGGGTGGTGCAAGCAGACAATCTCCAGTGTGGGCTGAGAGGATCATATTCCTTCCAGAGGCTCCTATTAAAATAATTACATCCAGAGGCTCCTATTAATATAATTACATTATGGGGGTGGGAGCGGGGGGAGAATGGCAACACTAACCTGGCAAAATTCCTGGGGAGGAATATTCTATCAGCTTCATGAGACCTCACTGAGGAAGGGAAGCTGCAGGGTCCTCAGATGATGTCTCAAGGACAGTGTATTTCAACAGGGGGCAGGGTGAGGAAGAGAATGGGGGAACAAGGGGGGAAAAAAAAGAAAGGAAGAGTGGAGCTTTCTGGAGTACAAGGAGTGTTATATTTTGAATGGGAGAGGAAGGCAAATGAATGCTGGGTTTTCTGAATCAGATCAACCTGAATTCACACTGTGACTTAGCATCTCACCATTGGGGTGGACCCCATGGGAGGTCCTCGAAGAAGTTCATTTTCCTCAAGGGTGTTCAGTTGTGAGGAGTACATGAGATTTTTTGTGTAAAGCCCATGCCCACACCTTAGAAGGCACATGCATCATTTTTGCCTCAGGTTGACCATTCTTCCTATATAGAGAAGAATTATTGCATACATTGGTGTAGATCTCTACACTGTTCAGAGCACTTCCCAAGAGATGGTCATGATTGCCCAGGTGTAATACCTTCAGAGGCAGGCAGCCTCTGAAGCTGTACCTGCAGAGAACCTTGGACAGGGAGAGGGAACATGTCAACACTCCATCAGCTCAGTGGTAACTGGATCAGAACTTTTGCACCTTCTGAGTGCTGAACCTGCGCTGCTTCTCACAGGTTCACTTGCTAACCATGCTCCTCTTTCAGCCACAGAACAGCTAGTGCAGCTTTTAATTAGTTGGTCAGAGAGTAGCAGGCACATTTCAAAGGCACTGATGATGCAGCGCTGTTGTCTGGGTAGAGCATGTGTGCTCTGCATTGGGAAGAGTAATGTCTGCATCCTCTGGGGAAAGAAACTCTCGACACTATTGTTTTCCTCTGGTGCCAAGTCAGCCAGGAGAAGCTCTGCCAGGTTCTTGAGCACTTCTTGGACCAGCTTAGCTGATGAAGACATAGTACCCTAAAGGGTTTGATGAAGTGGTTTGCAGGCTAATTTTAGTTCAAGTCTATGTTGGCATGAAGCAAACTTCAAGTGCTGGGTGTGAAGCAGAGCACCAGACAGTGGCAAGGAAGGGGGGAAGGCAGCGGGGAGCAGCATCATCCATTACCACCGCCTTTGAACTGCAGCAAACACCACCATCTGCGGAGCAATTAGTATGTGCCAGAACTTTTCTGAGTGTTTTTCACGCATCATCTCTTAATCATGTATTTTTAGTAGCCCATTTTGCAGGTGAGGAAACCAAAGCTCTCTTAGCAATGATGAAGAACTAGTCTAAGGGTATGTAATGGAAAATACAGATATAAAGGCATTATTTGAATCACGCATTTCCATCTTCAGATCATTTGTTTTTTATACTTTTACTACAGTATCTGTCACCAAACTGATAACAAATTTGTTTGTCTCCAAACAGGTGATAAATGACCTGGTTCACAATTAATGTCAAAGAGTGAGGAGCATTCTATGGCATGGGTATTTTATTGCATAAGGTTGGACCATGTTCACTGAAAAGGCCAGGTGAATTCTCACTACCCACGATAGTGTTACCAGCGTCTTAGGTCACACTATGCCCTTTCTAAATTCCCCTAACCAATGGAACACGCAGGAAAAGTCCACAAGATTGGTTACAATTTAGATGACTTTGTCCAAAGTTCCCAAAAGATTTGGGTGTACAGTGGGACCAGGTCATGGTTAGGAAGAAGTAATGGTTGCCCTTGGGATTATAATACTATGAGCTACCAATCATTGAACTCCCAGACATTGTGCTAGCTTCTTTACATGTCTCAAGAATCCTCAGAACAACCCTACGAGGTGGGTATAATTACAAATCTGTGAAAAACACTAGGTCTCAGAGAGTTTGCTTAAGCTGCCTAAATTCTTACAGGATATGCTGCCCCTGTGGTTCAAACCCAGGCTAACTTGATGCCAAGCCAAGCCACTTAAACTTGGTGGTCTTGTACTACCACCTTATTGTAGGCAGTCAGTCAGAGCTCCTGGGATCCTCCCCCACCGACCAAGATGGTGCAGCGGGAGGTTCTTACACTGAGCGCCTGAAAGCTAGAAAGATGAGTGGATAGGGCCTGAGTGTGCCAAAAGCTAGAAAGATAATTGGACAGGAAAAAAAGCCCTCCCCTCCCTATATCTATAAGAACCATGGGCTTGAGCAGAAAGGGTACATGATCTTTGAGATGGGGGACCACCATCCTACCAGGTTGTGGCACTGGAACAAAACCTCTTTCCTTTCAGACCAGCACCTGTTTCAAGAGTTTGGCTTTAACTGTGGCAGGCAGCCGTACCTGTGTTTTCAGTTGTAACAATTCTAGGCAATAAATACATGTTGCTGTGTTGGTTTGAGAAATAATTATCCCCACCACCCTCTTTCCCCAATAGAATGAGTTACCTGTGGATCTGGGGTTTCTAGTTACTCAAATGGCTTAGCCAGAGAGCCTGTCCCAGAGAGGTCACCTGGAAGAGGGTCAGACCATGCTATCCCTACAGTCCCACCAGATCCATCAGCTCTGGTAACTCAGTCTACTTCAGGAGTAGGCAGGGTAGTTTTAGACCCTCAGAGAGCCATGCTGGCAATTCCCAGAACATCTTCTCAACTCTAAGAAACAATTTTGGAGCACAGCTTCAAGCTGTCCCTGACACCTTATCGTCCTTTTCCTGAGACCAAGGAGCTGGGAGCCAGGATGATGTCCCTCCCAACCCCTACCATCAGTAATTACTGCTCAGCACCTTTGGCTCACCCTTCTAGAAAGAAGCCTCTCTCTTCCCTTTCAACCTTACCTCAGCCCAGTTTTCCTCCCAAGAGTCCCTTCCTTTAACTATATCTTGAAATAATAAAACTAAAAACATAGAAATTCAGTAAAAATGGAGGCTTTATTCACCTCAGCAGGTCCCAGAAGTATTTAATAAGTGTGGAGAGACAAAAATAGATCATGAGGTAGCTGATAAGAATGACAATAACATTTCTTTTGGAGAAAGCCCAATGCAAAGGAGAACTAGGGGAGAGACCGGGGGCAGGGAGAAGGAAGGAGGGAAACGGACAGAGAAAAAGAGACTCAGTGGCCTTGATGGTTGGTGAAATAAGGTTTGCTCTTTTGGAAAAAGGAGAGCAAATTGTATTTGTGGATACCCATAGAAGAAACAGGCTGTGGGGGGCCGGGGAGAGGACGGAGGATTGCAGGGGGTGGGAGAATCAAGAGAGTTTCAGGAGAGACCCATACCCCAGGGCAGCCTGGGAAATAATTACAGCCCTAGGAAAATCGATCAGCAAGCTTTTACTGAGTGCTGGGGGTGCAGTGCAATGTGAAACTAAAGACTAGGCCTATTTGCAAGGCGAGTGCAGTGTACTGGAGAGATAAAAATAGCACACTTGAAATAATTAGAGAGCAATTAATGCCAAATTGTCTAGTTCAGACTGGAGTCCAACACGGCTCCAGAGCTGGAATAGGCCTGGTAAGCTGGAGTCGTCAGCCAGGCAAGGGCAGGAACATCTCCCTGCAGTGCTGTGGTCCTGGAGGGGAGTGCTTTGAGGGGAAGGCTCTGTCCCTGTGGGATGCTCAGCCTGGCATTGCCATCTATTCACAGCCTTGCCCTCCCAGAAGTTTTCAATTAAACAGCAGAACACAGCTTTGTGAAATAAATTAATGAAAGAACAAGTAATTAGAGGCCTAGTGTCACTGAGCTGTCATCCACAAGACCCTAGTATTTCTCAGCACCTGAACTATGTCATGCGCTATGCTGGCTTACAGGCACTGGAAAGGTTCCTGAGCACGAAGACCAAGGTGCTGAGCACAAAACCAAGATGGGGTGGAGCATCATGTGGGGAAAGGACTGTGTGCAAAAGGGCCAAGTACAAAAAAAATGTAACTGTACATGCCTAAGAGGATTTAATCACTCCACACCACAGGCTATAAATGCAGAAGGCTCCTTCCCAGCTGGGGAGAAGGTGCCATTAGAGCGAGTGCTCACTCTTCTCCATTCTTTGATCAAAGAACAGTTTCTTCTCTGCTTTACTGAACTCACTCTCATTGTTGGCGCAAACAGCACTGGGCCTTGGTTGGGGTTCCTGACCCAGGATGGTGGGTAACACTAAGGCTTTTTAGTGACCACCAAAGAAGGAGGACGGGAACAGCAAAGTTGCAGAAATATCCCTCGGTTTTCCATATACTTTTTGAGGGCAAGGACTATGTCCCCAATCCATACCCCCCTGTGCTAGCCTTGGGGGTGAGGACTGGAGAGGAGTCAGACACAGACATAGCTTCCAACCTACTCAGAGCAGACTTTCTTGTGGAGCCTGGTTGTTCAAGCCACACCCAAGGTTATTGGGGAGCTTGTCCCTTAACAGATACCAACCATGTCAGCCATTAACTCTGTAAATAATTTTCACCACTGTGTGCTAGGTAATGTGACAAGGACTGGATACAGGCATGAAAAATGTTTCTGAAAGACTACATACTGTATGACTTTAGCTATAATATTCTGGAAAAGACAAAACTATGGAGAAAGTAAAAAACAAAACCCTCAGTGGTTACCAGGGATTAGGGGGGGGGATGGATACATAGAGCCCAGGATTTTTACAGCAGTGAAAATAATCTGTGTAATACTGTAATGATGGACACATGTCATTACACATTTGTCCCAGCCCATAAGTTTTACAACACCCAGAATGATCCCTGACGTAAACCACGCACTGTGGGTGATAAGGAGGTGTCAGCAAAGGCTCCTCAATTGTGATAACTGTCCTGCTCTGGTGCGGGACATTGATAATGGACGAGGTTCTGAATGTATGGGGACAAGGGCTGTTTAGGAAATCTCTGTACCTCCCTCTCAATTTTGCTATGAACCTTAAACTGCTCTTAAAAATAGTCTTAAAAAAGAGACAATGATTTTTTTTCTAAGGAGAACTTATTGTGATGTGGGGAGATAGATAGCCATGTACATTTCTTAGGGTGTGATTGTGTAATTGCTTTCATGGCGTGTTGTGCAAAGTCTAGGAGGAGTTTAAGAGTCACCGGGCTGTCCAGAGAAGTGAATGATGACCTCACCGAGGAAGAACACTTGAGTGGATGCTGGAGTGAGCTCCAGTGGGGGCAAGGTGTGGCAAAGTGGGAATAACACGTAAGCAGATGAAATGGAATGTGCAAAATCTGGAGGCACGAGAGAATATAGTTACATGTTCTGAATGCTATAAATGACTGAGTGCCACTAGAGCACACAGTTCTTGAGGGGGAGTTGTGGAAGATGACATGAGACAGATCAGCAGGAGCCCAATTATGAACGACTAGCAGCCAAGCAAATGGGATAGATTGTGTCTTGTTAATGATCTAGAGGCTGTTGAAGGATGGTGAGTGGTGGAATGATAGGGTCAGATGTGTGGAGGACAGACGAAGTAGGGGTGGGGGCAGTGGGGAAGGATAAGCAGAGACAGAGAGGCTGAAAGGGAAGTCATTGCTACTGTCCACGTAAGGGAGCCTGGTCCAGGGCACTGGCTGTGGAGGAGGAAGGACAGGATCTGAGACCTGAGCACTACTTACAGACTGAAATCCACATGCCTTGCTTACAGCTGGAGTGGGGGTGAGGAAGGGGGAGACCAGGGTGACTGTGGACTCAGACAGCAGTGCCAGTCCCAAGGGTTACTGATCAGTCCTCGGGCCCAAGGCACTTGGGCCTTTCCTCCCGACTCCTCTTTCTCCTCCAGGACCTGTGGACACCATAGTAAATAAAGCCCCTCCCTCCTCAAGCTCCCCATGGAAACCTGTTTCCTCCTGGTTGGAATCAAAACTTGCTCTTACCTAAGGTCACTGCTTCATCAACGTTCTCTCCTCTGGATGATGCTCACACTCCTGTCCCCAGATCCCACCCAGACAAAGAGCCCCAGCTGATGTGGAGTTTCCCTGTCCTTGCTTCCCACCCGCACCTTCTCAGTCCTCATACAGATGTTGGTCCTCTGACACCCTCACCCCTCACTACAACCATTATCATAGCTTTTGTGTTACCTGGGTGCCTCACTCAAGGTTTCCTTCACCCCAAGGACGGGCACAGTCGTGACTTCTCTGTCCACAAGGGACTCCTCTCTAATCGCCCAGCTTTGGCATGACATTCACTCCCATCCTACTTCAGCCACTCGCACTGATGGCCGTACCCTGGTTTTTGTCATTTGGAAGGGTTTCATCTCTGAAAACTTTAGCTCCCATGCCCACTCTCCCACCACAGCTCCTGATCTTCCCATTTCTTGAACTTCTTTACTCCCTCTCTCCAGGTGGTCTCCAAGCCCCGCCAGTTCTTATTCTCTTTCCCAAACATCTCTCCAGTGGGTCTCCTCCTCTCTATCCCCACTGCCCTTGCCTTGGTTCTGAGTCTCAGTATTCTCTTCTGTATTAATTCTGCTTAGTTGATCTCCCTGCCTACAGCTTTGAACAATGAAGGTCAAGACAGTTTTCTAAACTATCCTCTGACCATATCTCTGATACATATCCTCTGATACATATCTCTGTATCATATCATATGATCATCTGACCATATCACTGTAGCCAGAGTGATCTTTTAAAAATACAAATGCAATCATGTTGCTTCCCTACTTTCAGTATCCCTACCTCCAAGGCTGTGCAAACTCTTTATCATCACATGGAACCCATTCTAATTGGACTCCTGCTCACTTTTTCAGCTCCCTCTCTCTCTATTTCATGTGAACCTTATCTCCCTTGTTCTTTCATTAGCCTTAAGTCTTGCAGATTTCACGGTGGCTCATGCCTTCTCTTTGCTGCACATACTATTTCCTTTACTTCTTCATTATATAACTAGTGATTTTTCAAGATGCAGCTGATGTCCAGCCCAGAATATGGCACCATAATATACGCTCAACAAATAGGACCTTTACAAAAAGGTTCCAAATATTTATTCTACCTCCCTGAGTATTTGAATTAGCTGTTGGTTTCAAGTGATCCTTGAGATGCTCCATTATAATGCCTTTCCCATGTTGTCATAGCCTTCTGTTTACTTTCTGCCTTCCAAACTAGACTGAGACCTTGTGAAGAGCCCTAACCTTACCTTTTCCACCTTGGTATGCCAAGCATCCAGCCCAAGGCTTGCTTCAAGGAGGCATCCAGTGACTAGTTATAAATGAATGACTGACTGATTGAATGGGCAGAGGCTTGAGTCTCCTCCTTGCCCCAGGCTATGCTGCTGCCCCAGCTGTTAGGGGGAGGCCCTGGACTGTTCCCTTCTTCTAGAGACTTCTCATGTGTTAGAGACAATCATTTCTATATACCCTGGAAATGTTGATGTCTCAGTTGAGCATGGATTCTAAACCTTACCTTTCAGTGGAGATATATGTTGATGTTGCTGCCATTACCCCAGCAGGCTTCCTCATCAGGGGCCTGAGAGGAAGGTCAGGAGAGATTATGTACTGGGGAGCCCTGTGAGGAACCAGACACAGCAGCTTCCTTGAAATATTTCCTTTCCTGCCTACTAAAAGGGCCCCGTAGGGACCAAAAATGGCATACCGCAAAGTGAGTTAAAAGAACCTGCTTTTTATGGCTTCACCCTGTCCCTGCTGCATCCTCCACACAGCCACCAGAGACAATGCCCTAAAACACAGCTGTGATCCAGCTATTCACCTACTGAAAAGCTTCAGTGTCTCCCCACTGTCTACAGACAATCTGAAATCCGTATCTTCTCATACAAGGCATGCTGCCTTCCAGCGTCACCCTACTTTCCCCGCTCCTCTGCCCCCCACCTGAACCTAGTCCCATACTTCTATCAAGGTGGTCTACATCTTTTCCTGAGTAAGCCACATACCTTCCCACCTTTACCATGCCTTTATTTGTTCCAGTCAAAAGAATGTCCTTCCCATGTGTTTCGGCCAGAAAGCTACAGAAAGTTTCCTCTGAAACTGTCCTGTTCTAGCAAAGGCCCCAGACCTCCTTCTCTTCCCTCATGACCCTTTCTGAGCCCTCACAGATGTTCCTCTGTGCTGTTCTGGAAGTTCTTTCTTTCTGCACAAAGAGACTGTGTTGCTCCAGTATTCCACTCAGAGGCTCGCATGTCTGTCTCCCTGGGCTGCATCTGTTGCTCCATGAGAACTCCAGTGGGCAGCTGTAACATTTAAGGGAGTACACTTGTATCTGTGGAGTTCATAGTCTCTGTAATAATGAGATAGGTTTTTCTGGGCTTTATTCGTTCAGGTTATAGAGAAAACACCATTGGTATCAGAGTCAGACAGATACCAGCCTATCACTTAGTGGTTGACTTTGATCTCTCAGACTTAGTTTCCTTATTTGTAAAATGGGAATATTAACAACAACACCACCAACCTCAGAGGATCGTAATGGGGATTAAAAACAATAACAATGTAAATAACTCAGTCCAGTGTTTGGCCTATAGCAGCTTATGCCAAGGAAAATTAGCTTCACTCCCCTTCCCATCTCATAGCTCTTCCAGGTTCACACTTGAAAAGCTGTTGGGCAGCACTGTTTCATGCGGGCTGCTCCTCCGCTTTCCTGTCCAATCTTTCCTTCACTCTTCAGACTCTTACTATTGTTTTGATCACTGCCCTTCGTGGGACATCCTTCAACCTCTGCACTTCGTTTTCAAACTCTGGTGACTCTTCAAGGTGCACGCTCTCAAAATGGCAGTAGTAGTAGCAGTCCCAGTAGTGGTAGTAAAAATAATAACAGTAAGTGACAATTCCTGGGGGCTTACTAAACACCAGGCTCCATGCTCAGCTCCTCACACATCGTGTCCTTCCGCCCCATGATGTGGGTGTTCTCTCCATTTCACAAATTGGGGAGCTGCAGCTTAGAAAGGAACTTGATGGTCAGGTAGCTAGAAAGTGGCAGAGGCCAGAGCACAGGCAAAGTCCATGAGTTCCCAAGTTTAAAAGCCTTGCCCTTCATAACACATTCCTCTAATGCTCCAGGAGTCCTCACAGCCACGTGGATGGCCACAGGCAGCCCTCAGACCGATTCATAGGCTGTGGGTTGGACCATCTGTGATGCTTCCCTGGTGCTTGTGTTGGAAACTGTGGCCTCACAGGGCAAGATGACACCCGCCAACCCTATCCAGAATGTTCCCGAGAGTCAGAGAGTCCAGGATTTCTCCTCCTTTCTTGTCCAAGTTTAAGCACTTTTATGAAAGCACGCTGTTCTCCTAGGGCAGAAAAGCCAGCAGCAAAGGTGTGATGGGGAGCTCTGACTCAGAGATACAGAAATGCAGTGGGGCAGGCCTGCCCAGGGGTGAGTGACCGTTGTGTCGGGGGTGGGCACGCCATGCTGCAGCTCTCCAGTGAGGCTTCCTGTGACTCCTGCCAGCCACAGAGAACATTCAGTGCCTGGAACTCCTGCCAAATATCACACTTGAGAGCTGGCCTGGTTTCACTTGTGTCCCTTCCCTAGGGCCCAACTGTCAGATTCGTTCCCTGTCACTGTCCCCTGCACAGGCCTCAGTAGCACGTTGGCTCCTGCTGCCTTTCCTCCATGATCCAGGCTGGCTGGGAGCTACTGCCATTCCTCTGTCTCCTCTTCTCACTTCTTCTTTCAGCCCCTTGGCCCCTCCAAGCTATGGCTGCCCCAGGGACTATATGTCTGAAGCCCCTCCAGTGTGAGTTCTCCTTCCCAGACCTCAGCATGGCCTGCCTCCCCTTCTCCATTTAGATCTGAACTCCAGTGTCCCTCTTCCAGGAAGTCTGCCCTGGCTGCACCAGCTGTGAATCCCCTCTCCCTGCTCAGCATTGCACCACCCTATAGGTACTTCCAGTTCCTATAATTATCTTCTTTACTTTTACATTTACATATTTATTATGGCTCTTGCCCTAGTGGAATATAAGCTCCCTAACAGTGGGGTCTCTTACTTGACTGGTGCTATATTTCTACTTCCTAAAACATTGCTTGGTACATGGTGGACACCCATATCTATTTGTTAACTGTGCACATCACTGATGCAATGAGCGACTGACTGGAGGTCTGGATGTGTAGGCAAAGAAAGTGGTGATAATGAGAGCTATCATTTACCAAGATGGGCCTTTACAGGCATTGTGCTAAGGGTTTGACAGGCATTGTCTTAATTATTATTCCCATTTAAAAGATAAAAAAACTGAGGGTTAGAAAGATTAAAAAAAAAAAAAAAAAGCCCTGGCTGGTGTACCTCAGTGGATTAAGCTCAGGCCTGAGAACCAAAGGGTCACCAGTTCAATTCCCAGTCATGGTACATGCCTTGGGTTGCAGGCCAGGTCCCCAGTAGGGGATGTACGAGAGACAACCATACATTAATGTTTCGTTCCCTTTCTTTCTCTCTCCCTTCCCCTCTGTCTATAAATGAATAAAATCTTTTTCTAAAGAAAGATTTTTTAAAAACTTGTCCAAGAAATATACCTGCCTTAGTACTTTGAATGGCACAGTGAACGCAAATTTAAGACTCTGTCATCAAAGTCAAATGCTTTTAACTACTTCGTTTAAGAAATCACCAACTTCCCACTGCCAAGATATCACTCACTGTCAAGGGACCTGAGAAATACTGGGTAGGACAATAACAAGTGTTGCCAAGGATGTAGAGAAATTGGAATTCTCATGCACCACTGGTGAGAATATAAAATGCACAGTCACTTTGGAAAACAGTTTGGAAATTCCTTAAAAACTTAAACATAGAGTTACCATATGATCCAGCCATTCCACTCCTTGGTATTTACCCAAAAGAATTGAAAGCATATTCACTGAAAAACTTGTACACAGATGTTCATGGGAGAATTATTCATAATAGCCAAAAAGTAGAAACAATCCAGGTATCCATCAAGTGATGAATAAATGAATAAAATGTGGTTTATCCACACAATGGAATATTATTCATCCAAAAAAGGAATGAAGTATTGATTCATATTACAATATAGATAAATTTTCAAAACATTATGCAAAGTGAAAGATGCCAGACAAAAATGGAGAAGTATTTTATAGTTACATTTATATGAACTTTCCAGAATAGGCAAATCAATAATGACAGAAACTAAATTAGTGGTTACCAGGGTCTGGAAGGAGGGAAAATGCAGAATGAGAATGACTGGTAATGAGTATAGACTCTCTCTCTCTCTCTCTCTCTCCCCACCCCTCTTTTTCCCTTCCTTCCTTCCTTCCTTCCCTCCCTCCCTTCTTCCTTCTTTCCTTTCTTTCTCTTTTCCTCCCTCCCTGCCTCCCACCTTCCCTCCCTCCCTTCCTCTCTTCCTTCTGAGGTTAAACCAGAGTGTTTATGCTAGGTTTGGTACAGAGTGGAGAGTCGTGAGAAAATGTGATAGTACAAAAAAGGCTCTGAGCTAAGTGCAGTACACTAGGAGAAAGAGCAAGACCTGTTTCCTTGGGTTCCTGTTGGCATCTCCGTCTTCAGAGATAAGGATGTTCTGTTCCCACAAGCATAGGAAGGCATGCTCTTATAAGGGTTTTATGACCTGCTTCAGAGGAAGGTCAGAAAGTCCTTCTTGTACCTGCTGGTTCTCAAATTCCTTCAGCCTGAGTCAACATGCCAAAGTGTTGCACTTGGGGTGGTATGTCCTGAACCGAACACCACCTACTGCACAGCTCCTCCACTTCTCACTTGTGAACCCCTAGCAGTCCTGCTCTGCACATGAATCTTCTCCCTTCTAGCCTTCAGGTTTTCCTTTCAGATTTACTGTCCTCTGAAATTTCTTTAAAGGAGATTAAAATATTCTGGAATTAGGGGTGATGGTCACACAATTTTGTGACTATACTAAAAACCACAGAACTGTATACTTTAAATGATTAAAATGGTGAATTTTATGTTACATAAATTATATCCCCAAAATAAGAAAAAATATCACTAGGCTTATCTGTCTGTGGAGAGAGCAGTTTTGGGAGTGCAGGTGTGGCAAGGGCTCAGGGAAGCAGTCGACCAAGAGGCCCATCCAAAGGGCCTGAGACCTGGCTCTGAGGCTCTCTAAGTGGCATTGCTCCTCTTTTGAATGAGAGAAAGGGACTAGTAAGTGCAAGGCGGGGCCCAGCCATACACCAGGACTGGGTGTTAGGTAGGTTTCTGGGACTGGCACTTGGAAGGAGGTGTCAAAGGAGAAGCCTAGTCACATAAGTCAGAGTGCTTGGGAGATCTTGGGAAAGAAGGCATGGCCTGGCATTCCATTTGCAGGACAAAAGAGCCATATGATGGGTAACATGGGTACAGCGGGAACCCAAGGACCCACATTGGAGCTCTGGGGCCTGGAGCAGACCGAAGGGCTGAGTATTCCAAGACTTGGTCTCCCTTTGGTACATCTTCAGGATATCTTGACTCAAAACTGGTCAAACAGAAATGTGGGGCTGAGGAGCTGGCCCTGCAGAAGATGAAGTCAGTGGCTCAGTGGGGTGAGGGGTGGAGATATGGGGAAACAGCCAACCAGCAGACTAGCAGGTTGAGATAGCAAATTCCTCCAACTGAGAGTTGTTTCTCAAGTTTAAGGCTTTGAAGTTTATTACAACACAAATGCCCCTGAAAAGTTAGATAATAGACCCCAGATCACACAGCTAGAAAGTAAAAAGGCCCTTATTAAAGCCAGATTTGCCTGGTTTCAGTATCCTTGCTTCTAACTCTGTGGATGAGAGGCAGTCCTATATGGTGGTTCAGAGCACAGGCCATGAGTTCATATCCTAACACTCTGTGGCATTGGGTAAGTTACTTAGCCTTCTGTGCTTCAGCTCTCTCCCCTATAAAATGTGGGTGGCAATGACTCTGCCTATCTCAGGTGGTAGTAAAGATTCAACTGTTCAATATATACAAGCATTTAGGGAAGTACCCAGAACCACATAAAAGGCAACCATTATTAGCAGCATGTTCTCCTTCTGTTGGAGAGACCAGGCATTCCCATCCAAATGTGGTTGACTCACAGTTTTGCCTAGCATCATATCTGTTTTTGTTTTGTTCTTCTGTATCTTGTTCTGAAAAGGGCTGCTTTTATTTATGTGTTTCTCCAGGGGTTAAACTCAGTCTATAAACTCTCAGAGAGTGCCAGACATTTGGCTGCTCAGTAAGGGCAGAAATTGAGCAGAAATTATCAGCCTAGAGTATCAACTCTAGATAAGAGTTGATGCACACCCCCACAAAGCTAATCCCCTATTGGAAGCTGGAATAATTTCTCCTATAAACTTATTATGCTAATAAATAAAGACCTTCTTGGGTAAGAAAGGAAAAAATTAAAATGTTCAATTCACAGGAGTATGTCATTGATCAGCCAAGCACATTTGCTGTGTAGTTGAATACATTCAAATTATCTACTGCCATAAGGTAGTACTCAATCCTCACAGAACCTCTGGAGAACAGCTTTAGAGCTCCTGCCAGCTAACTAGTTAACTCTTACCATCTTCCTTGGAAAGAGGTCCAGGGGGCCACCCCTTGTGGCTATCCCTGAAGTCCTATGACCCCTTCTGGGGCCATCCCCAAAGTTACCAACCAACTCTCTCCCCTATTCCCCAAGTTGAAATCAGTCACTCCTCTGTGTTCTACATGTACATTTTCCCTGTATTCTAGCAAGTTACCTTGTAGTATAGTTCTAGCCCCATGTTTGCCCCAAGTTTTTGGTGTCATAAATGTCATATCATCTCTGAATCCCATTTTATCTGCTCACACACACCCAACATTGCCCATCACTTGGACTTTATTTGCATGCTGAGTAAGCCTCCTTGATACTCTGATACATTCTTTTAGAGAAGGCAGCCCTTCCAGTTGAGAACCATTCTTCTAACAGTATATGCCTTGCACTTGGTAGGAATTCTACATATGTTTGCTGAAATAAGTGAAAGAAACAAAAAATTAGAAAAATTGGGCAATTTGACCCAGCCTGAAAAGCTAAGATGAACAGTAGAACTCTGCTGAGTTTCAGCTATGCTGTCAAACTTGTACCATTGCTGTGCAAAGCTGTTGCTGCATGGTTTCCTAAATTTTCAGATGGGACCCTATTGTTTCCTCCTCCTTTCTTTATTTCCACACATGTTTACTGAGCAACTATTACATACCCAGCATTGTGCTAGAGAATGGTGATTCAACGAGGGGCAACAGCAAACACTGTGTTTGCTCTTAGAGTGCTATGCAGGAGACAGTTGTTGATCATGAATAGTGCCAAGAGGGGATGTGTGCTGACTACCTGAGGGCAGTATCCTGAGGGAGAGGGACACTGACTCAGAACTACTGGTTACAAAGCAAACTAACCTATCCTACGTTGGCTCTGTGTGGTCAGGGAAGATTTCATAATGGAGGAGGGGGAACAATGATTGTATTGAGAGCTGAAAGAGAAATAAGAATTGAACAGACAGAGGGAGTGGTGGAAGGGTCGGAAGCCGGAGTACACAAAGACTTTGTTGGGGGGAAGACTTGCGCATTTCAGGGACAGAAGACCCAGAGCATCTGGCCGGAGCCCAGAGAAGATGCAGGAAGTGGTTCCATATGAGGCTTGAGCATTTACACAGGTGCTAGAATACATGAGGCCAAGTAGGTTAAGTTAAGAGGTTTTGCACAGTGGGAAGCCATTCAAGTTCTTGGGCAGCCTAGGGTGTAATCAGATTGATTATGGAAGGTAGCCTGGCTACTCTGTGAGGGACGAGCTAGAATATTGGGGTGAATACAAGAGAAAAGTAAGACCACTTAGGAGGATTTGATCAGGGTGGTGACAATGAAGATGACATATGACATCCAGGATGTAAAATTCTCCAGGGTTTGGTGAGGGAGTATCTCCAAGTTTCTTCTCGCTTTGCCCAGCTGTCACATCCACTGTGGGGTTCTGAGTAGCAACTGGGCACATACAAGGGGAACTGAAAAAATTCCCAGATGTATTTATAAAAAATTGTGTCTTTATTCTTACATGTATAAACTTCAGTCACCTTCAAAGTACTCTTCATTTGATACAGTACATCTATCAAGACATTTTTTTTAAAGATTTTATTTATTTATTTTTAGAGAGGGAAGGGAGGGAGAAAGAGAGAGAAACATCAATGTGCGGTTGCGAGGGGCTGTGGCCTGCAACCCAGGCATGTGCCCTGACTGGGAATCAAATCTGTGATGCTTTGGTTTGCAGCCTGCGCTCAATCCACTGAGCTATGCCAGCCAGGGACTTATCAAGACATTTTTTGCACTGTTCAAAACAGTTTCCAAACTCGTTGATTTGGATGCCTTTCAGTATTTTTGCTGTTTTTTGTTTTACCTCTTCCACATTGTCAAAATGCTTCCCTTTGAGGGAAACAAAAAAATGTCACTTGGGGAGAGATCTGGTAAATAGGGAGGGTGGGGCACAGGGGTCATGCTGTATTTGGCCAAAAACTGCTGAATACTCAGTGTGGTGTGGGCAGGTACACTTGTAAATCACCCATCATACTCGTCATGAATGGGCAAGTGTGTTCAAAGAGTCTTCAAAAAAATTTACTGAAGCCAAATGCAGCCTCTCACAACAATAGCCACTGGTATACTGATACAGGGGGGTTCCTAGAACACCCACCTAGTGGGGGAAGCCTATACTATAAGGGGCCCACTCTCTAGAAGATAATGCTGGGGTTTTTTGGTCCCCCCTCATATTTTCAGTACCCCATTTTGCAGGTGATGAAACCAAATCTCCTTTAGTTTCTTTAAGTGTAAAGTTTGATGGTTTGTTTGAGATTTTTCTTCTTTCTTGAAGTAGGCCTGTAATGTTATGAATTTCCCTCTTGGGACTGCTTTCACTGTTTCCCATAAATTTAGGATTGTTGTTTTCTCACTTTTATTTGTTTTAAGGTATCTTTTGACATCTTCCTTGATCTCATTCAAGGAATTATTCATTCTTAAGTAACATACTATTTAGCCTCCACGTGTTTTTGTATTTTTCAGTTTTTTTCTTGTAATTGATTTCTAGTTTCATACTATGATTAGAGAAGATGCTTGATATGATTTCAATCTTCTTATATTTATTGAGGCTTGTTTTATATTCTATCTTGTGGTCTATATTAGAAAATGTTCCATGTGTGCTTGAAAAGTATGTATATTCTGATGCTTTGGGCTGAAATTCTCTGAAGATATCAATTAAATCCATGGGGTCTAGTGTGTCATTTAAGGCCATTGTTTCCTTGTTGATTTCCTGTCTGGAAGATCTATCCAATGAAGTCAATGGGGTGTTAAAATCCCCTACTATATTACTGTCAGTCTCTCCCTTTATGTCCATCAAGATTTGCTTTACATGTTTAGGTGCTCCTATGTTGGGTGCACACATGTTTATCAGAGTATTATTTTATTATTGGGTTGATCCTTTTATCATTATGTAGTATCCTTCTTTGACTCTCACAATAGCCTTTGTTTTAAAATCTATTTTGTCAAATGTAAGTATTGATTACCCAGCTTTTTTTTTTCATTTCCATTTGCATGAAATAGCTTTTCCCATCCCTTTATTTTAGTCTGTGTGTATCTTTCATTCTGAGTTGGGTCTCTTGTAGACAGCATATGTATGGGGTTTTTTTCTTATCCATTCAGTTACCCTATGTCTTTTTATTGGAGCATTTAAGCCATTTATATGTGATTATTGATAGGTATGTATTTATTTTCATTTTATTCTTTATAATTATATTCCTCTGTTGGTTTTTTTCTTCTTGTTCTCTTTCTTCTTCTCTGAGAAGACACGTTAGCCTTTCTTGTAACACTGGCTTAGGGGTAATGAACTCCTTTAGCTTTTTTTTTTTTTTTTTTGTCTGGGAAGCTCCTTATTCCTCTTTGAATTTTAAATGATAGCTTTGCTGGGTAAAGGGGTCTTGTTTGTAGGTCCTTGCTTTTTTACCCTTTGCATATTTCATGCCAATCCCTTCCAGCCTGAAACGTTTCTGTTGAGAAATAGCTGACAGTCTCATGGGAGCTCCCTGATAGGTAACTAACTATATTTCTCTTGCTGCTTTTAAGATTCTCTCTTTGTCTTTAAACTTTGCCATTTTTATTATGGTGTTAGCATCTTTGGGTCCATCTTGTTTGGGATTCTCTGTGCTTCCTGGACTTGTGTGTCATTTTCCTTCACCAGGTTTGGGAAATTTTCAGTCATTATTTCTTCAAATAGATTCTTGATCCATTGCTCTCTCTCTCTTCTCCTTCTGGTACCCCTATGAGGAGGATAGTGTTACACTTAGTGTTGTATCAAAGGTCTCTTAAACTATCTTCATTCTTTAAAATTCTTTTTTCATTTTGCTACTCTAATTGGGTGTTTTCTGCTACCTTTTCTTCCAAATTACTGGTTTAATTTACTGCTTCTTCCAACCCACTGTTTATTCCTTCTAGTGTATTTTTATTTCAGATATTGCTTTCTTTATTTCTGACTGGTTCTTTTACATGGTTTCTACATGTGAAGGATAAGTATCCCCTATCATTTTTTTATACTGTTGAAGTTCTCACTAAGTTTCTCGAGTATCCTTATACTCACCTTTTTGAACTCTATATCTGGTAGATTGCTTACCTCCATTTTATTTACCTTTTTTTCTGGAGATTTCTCTTGTTTTTTCATTTGAGGCGTGTTTCTTTGTACCCCCATTTTGGCTGCTTCTCTATGTTTGTTTCTGTGTGTTAGGTAGATCAGCTATATCTGCCAGTGTTGGTGGGGTGACCCTTTGTTGTAGGCATCCAGGGGGGCCCAGTGGCACAATCTCCTTGATCACTTTAACTGGTTTCTCAAAAAATGCCCCTTGTGTGAATTATGTGAGCCCTCCTGGTGTAATTGAGTCTTGATTTCTCGTGGCTCATTCATGCAGGAGTTAACCCTCAGGCTGGACGACTATGAGGGTTGATCCTGACCACAGGGCACAAGCTGCTGTGCAAGTGCTGACCACACAAAGCAGAGTTTGCCACAGTGGCGTCTGGTGCCTGTCAAGATTTCCCTTTGGTTGTGGTGCCTATAAAGCTAATTGGATTCTGCTCTGATGTTGTGTGAAGCTGGCCACTGAATGTGTTGGTCCTGGGGTCTCTTCGAAGGGCTCTAGTTCAGGTCAATGTTAGACTCTGCCTGTGACTGGCTCTGGACAACCTGTTTAGAGCTACAAAGTGATCCATAGTTTGTGGTTGCTTCTGCTGGGCCCGGTGTGCATGCAAAGGACCAAGCTGCACACAATGCTGTTTTCACCAGTACCAAGCCTGAGCACAGGTCAGCAAAAGGCCCAGCATACCCTGAAATCTGCCTCTGCCTGCCTCCTCTTGCTGGCTGCTTGGTAGGTTCAGCCACTGAAAGAGCCTCTGACAGTACTCAAGTTGGGGTGGTCAGTGTTCAACAGATTGATGAGGGCTCATATTTGGTGCCAGTGCTGTATGTGAGGTCACTCAACATAAATCCCAGGGTATACCAAGTCTAGCTGCCACCAGCTGGATGTCTGTGGATCTGTGGGTGGAATGGGTTCTCAGGGAGTCATCAGGGTGAGGCCAGCAGAGTTTATCAGGCCCAAACAGACCAAGATTAGGCTGTTTGAAGAGAGGGCTCTGTAGCCCTGGCCAGGTGCCTTAGTTGGTTGAAGTATCATTTTGTGCACCAAAAGGGTATGGGCTCGATTCCTAGTCAGGAAATATACCTAGGTTGCAGGTTTGATTCCTGATTGGGGCTCATATGGGACACAACCAATTGATGTTTCTGTCTGACATCAATGTTTCTCTCTCTCTCTCAAAAATCAATAAACATATCCTTGGGTAAGGAAAAAAAAGAGAGAGGGCTCTGCATTGACTGGGCACGAAAAAGATAAATTGCCCCCCTCTCAGAGCCACACAACTCAGTCACTGACATCCTGTGGGTCTGCCCAGACCTCTACATACTGTGCCCAGTCAGCTGACTCCTTCGCAGGGCATCAGCTCCCCAGGATGTGGTGACTGGGAGTCAGGAGGGAGGGGCTGTTGCATTCTCACAGGCTGATGCCATAAGGAGGGGAATGCTCCACCCAGGAAAGATGGCGTCTGCAGTGTGGGAGAGGGAGTCAGCACAGGGACCCAGCACAGGGACCCTGGCAGCTGTCTCCTCAGCTCTCTCCCTGGAGCCACAAATCTAGTCTGTCCTTACACAAACTCTAGTCTGCTCCATCCTTCTTTGCCAGAGAACAGGGTGAGTGGTTGTAAAGGAGATTTTGTGCATTGGCCCTTTAAGAGGGTGCCTGCGTCTCTCTCTGGTGGACGGAAACTACGAAGGATTTCACAACCAGATGTTGTATGGGTGCCTCTTCTCTGCACTGGTGTTCCAGGCTGGGGAGCCTGGAGTGGGATTGAGACCCCGTGCTCTTTGCAGCTGAGATTTCTCTGGATTCTCAGCCACCACTTGTGAAAGGGGGACCAGCCCTTTTATTATCTCCACCCTTCCTGCCAAGTCTCGATATGGTTTCTCCTGTAAATCCTTGATTGTGAGACTTCTGTTCAGCTAGTCTTTAGTGGTTATTCAGGCTGATTGTTCTATATTTTAGTTGTAATTGCAGTTTGGTCCTGTGAGGAGGTAAGTGTAGCTTCCACCCACTCCACCACCATCTTGGATCTCTCTTTATGTCACACTTTAAATCCATTTTGTTTTGCATCCAACAGTTTCCTGGGCTCAAAAGAAATATGAATATGAATGTGACTGAATCATCAGGACACACCCTGACATATCTTGAATCCTATAAATAACCACAGTGCTGAGAGATTGAAAAAGTCGTTCTGCAAAATGAGCTTCCTCATACCAAAGGTGGAAAAGGATCCAAACTCCCTCAAAGCTTTATCCAAGGGTTGCTGTTCTTAGGGAGCATTAAAGTGTTGCTAATGATTTCCTGCGATGAGTCAGCTCCCTATATAATCTTATTCCTCCAAAAACTTAGAAAACTTCTCTGCTAATAGCCCACCCCTTCCTCCACCTTTTCCCTCTCCTTCCACAAATCTGGACAGACGAAAGGATGTAGAATACTGTTCCATTTTTAAGAATGATATTATGCCTTTCTCCGCTATTTAGTCTCTGTTCTTGTTAAACATTGTCCAATCTAGTTCAATCAATCAATCAATCAACAAGCATTTCTTAAGAAGTTTTCATGCATGCATCCATCCAACAAGTATTTATTGTGTACCCACTATGTGCTAGACACTTCTCCTGGCACTGGCAGTCTGCCAGTGCTCGAGGCAGCTTGGGCTACTTAACAAAGTGCCATAGGCTGGGGGGCTCAAACAACAAACATTAATTCCTTATAGTTTTGGAGGCTGGAATCTAAATCAGCATGCTGGCACAGACAGGTTGTGGTGAGGACCAGGTTGCAGACTTCCTCTTATCATTGTTCTCTCACGTGGTGGAAAGGGAGCTAGAGTGTTCTCTGGGGGCTCTTTTAGAAGGCCAGTGATCCCATTCATGAGGACTTCCCGCTCATGACCAAATCAATTCCTGAA
The DNA here is from genome assembly GCA_004024845.1 of Tonatia bakeri. Lineage (NCBI taxonomy): Eukaryota > Metazoa > Chordata > Mammalia > Chiroptera > Phyllostomidae > Tonatia > Tonatia bakeri. The sequence goes on from PVIA01004524.1 coordinate 57,257, forward strand.
GACCCACCTCCTAATACCATAGCACAAGGGGTTAGGGCTTCAATATATGAATTTCGGGAGAACAGAAACATTCAGTCTACAACAACCAGTGAACAAAACTAAGTGAATTTAAAATGTGGTTCATGTTCTCCTGGGAGTATAATCTCTCTCTCTCTCTTCACACACACACACACAGTGAAGAATACAAAAAAATGAGCAAGATGTTTTCTACTCATTGATATAAGATGGGTCCTGCTTTATCACCTTCTGAGGAATAAAAACATTCAGGAAATGAAGAGATAGTTATAGGTTGAAATAACATAGGAGGGATCTATAGGGGGGATAATATTTGAGTTGGGCCTTCAAGATAGAGGCAGTTTAGATGTGGGAGGGAAGAGCCTTTTAGACAGGGAGCAGATGAGAACATGCACATAGGTGGAGACAAGTAGGCAGGATGTGTCTGAGATAGAGTGATAAAACCAGACTGGCCCAAGAGAGAGGTGTCTGTTAGAGTGCAATATTAAATCAGGTTGAATGAATCCAGTAGGAAAAGATGAGAACAAGCCTTCAAAATCAAGCAGGAAAACTTACATGAGATTTGGTAACAAAGAGGAAGAAACTGAAGGCTCGTGAGCTAGGACTGACGTGTGTTGAGGGATGTTCTCTGGGGTACAGGGGTACTGAATCTCAAATGTGGGAGATAACTACATCCCTCCTCCCTGCCCTGCTCAGGACAGCCTAGGAGTCGCAGTTGCATTCTCTATTTGATGATACTTCAGGAGGACAAAGAAGTGAGTACATTCAGAGAGAGCAGTTAAGGCAGTGGAAGGCTTAAGGCAAATTCATGAGAGTAGAGGCTGAAAAAAAAGAGACTTGAGGGCTTGAGGAACAAAACTCCCTTCAGATGTTTGAGAGTTTTGCAGGGACTGCACTGAATTGGTAGAACTAGGACCAATTGCAACACTTTGGCTCTTTCCAAGAAAGAACTTACTGAGAGTCAGAGCTGCCCTCAAGAGGCAGTGAATCCCCCATCCCTAGCAGACATGCTGTGGAAGGGACACGAATATCAGGCTGGTGGTTATAATCTGAAGTCCCTAAAGCAGGAGAGTCTGTGTTTCTCAACTCAAAATGAAGTCCTCAAATATCTGTAGTAGGAAGAACCCTATTGGGTTCAGATCACACTGTTTCAGAAAAATGCCCTGGTGGGAGGCACCCACCACTACACTCACCTGGGGCACCTGGAAAGCACACTCTGCTTCCCCAACCCATACCCCCCCAAAAGAACAGGGGGTTGGGCTTACCCCACATGGTAGATGCTGGGAGTATAGGGCTAAGAGTTTCATAACAAAAATAAAGTCCTTGTTTTTCATAGTGAAGTGTGGGTATTTTGTTTTGTTTTGTTTTTGGAGGGTTATCAAATTTTTTTTAACCAAGGAGAGAGAAGTAAGGAAGAAAGGAAATTTATAATGTGGTTCTAAGTGATTTTACCACTTAGATACTTCATTAGCTCTCTAAGGGAAAGGTAAAACCATAATCAAATCACTTAAGAAGGTACACACATAGAAAAGAGACTTGCTTAACTAACGATTGGAAAGTGTATCTAAGCTGGAAAGTATCCTCTTTGGTGTAAGTGGCGAGACAAGTATTATATTATGGGAAAATTCATGCTATTAGTGAGTCCATGACTGTAATATGGCTTTACCTTGCAAATCATGTCTTGTTTTCAAAGACATTAAATATCCTTGGGTGCCTAATTTACCAAATGTGAAATATCTCCACATTGCCATTCACACGCCAACCATAAAGTAAATGCAGCAAAAAGAACCCTCTTTGGGACAGAAAAGTCATCAGAAAGCCTCTCTGAGTAAGAACACATACAAAGTCCTCACTTTTCAATCTCTCCTTGTTTCTGAACTCTCTGCAGCTGGACTGAAATTTTGTTCTCAAAGATTGTCAGCTACTTTCTAATCACCAGTTGCTGTGCCTTTCCCCTTTGTCCTCAATTCTTTTGTTTTCTCTGCAGCATTCTATTCTACTACCTTTCTGATATTTTGTGTTTACTTAGCTTTTGAGTTGCTTCCCACTTCTGATTTTCCTACTATTCCTCTTCAGCACATCGTGAAAACTGAAATCCAAGATTTTACCCTGACCCTCTCTCATATCTCTTTACCTCAAATCTCATTCGCTATGTGCTTTCTCAGCAAGCACAGCTGTGTAGAAGATTCCCTGAAGCAAAGAGCAACTTATTTATCTCTGCATCTTCATACCCAAACACACACCTCAGTGGGTTCTAAAAAGCAATGAGTTCCTATGATTACATATGGAGCACTTCTTTTTGAAGTTTATTTTTCAGTTCCAGTTGACATACAATATTATATTAGTTACAGGTGTACAACATATGATTAGGTTTATATAACTTACAAAGTGATCATCCTGATAACTCCAGTACCCAAATGACACCATACCAAGTTATTACAATGTTACTGACTCTATTTCCTATGCTATACTTTATACTTCTGTGACCATTTTTGCAACTGCCTATTTGTACTTTCGACTTTTTTACCTATCCCTCCAACTGCCCCCACAGCTGGCCACCATCAGTTTTTTCTCTGTATCTACGAGTTTATTTCTGTTTTGTTTATTTATTTTGTTTTTTTAGGTTCCACATATAAGTGAAATCATACAGTATTTGTCTTTCTCTGTCTGACTTATTCACTTAGCATTATACCCTCTAGGTCCATACATGTTGTGGCAAATGGCAGGGTTTTATTTCTTTTTTATGGCTGAGTAATTTTCCATTGTATGAATGCACCACCTCTTCTTCATCCATTCATCTATTGATGGACACTTGGGCTGCTCCCACGTCTTGGCTATCATAAATAATGCTGCAATAAACATAGAGATGCATATTTCTTTTCAAATTAATATTTTGGATTTCTTTGGTAAATACCCAGAAGTGGAATTTCTGGGGCATGTGGTAGTTCTATTTTCAGTTTTTTGAGAAACTTCCATATTGTTTTACATAGTGACTGTACCAATGGCATTCCACCAAGAGTGCATAAGGGTTCCCTTTCCTACACATCCTTGCCAGTACCTATTTGATGATTTATTAATGACAGCCATTCTGACAGGTGTGATGTGATAGCTCATTGCAGTTTTGATTTGCATTTCTTTGATAATTAGTGATGTTGAATATCTTTTCATGTGTCTGTTGGCCAATTGTATGTTTTCCTTGTAAAATTGTCTATTCATGTTCTCTGCCCATTTTTAAATTAGATTATTTTTTAGGTTATGTAAGTTTTAAAGGTATTTTGGATACTAACCCCTTATTGGATATATTATTTTCAAATATCTTCTTCCACTCAATAGGTGGCATTTTTTTGTTGATACATTCCTTTGAAGTACAAAACTTCTCAGTTTGATATATAGCAATCATACTAACTTATTTTTATTTTAGACCTCCAATTCTTGGTGCTAACTTAAACCTGGGTCTTCTCAACCTCAAAAGTTCTAAAACCAAATTAATCATGTTCAGTAAGCTCAACCGTCAGAAAGCTGCACTCTTTTTTTTACATACCTGTATTTCATTTTATTTATTTAAATTACTTTATTGTTGTTCAATTACAGTTGTCTGCATTTTCTCCCCACCACTTCCCACCTCCAGCCAAACCCACCTTTTTTCCTTGCTTCCACCCTCCCCCTTGGTTTTCTCCAGGTGTCCTTTATAGTAGTTCCTAGAAACCCTTCTCCCTACTGTCCTCTCCCCCCTCCCCTTTGGCTATTGTTAGATCATTCTTAATTTCAATGTATCTGGTTATATTTCACTTGCTTTTTTTCTTTTGTTGATTATGTTCCAGCTAAAGGTGAGATTACATGGTATTTGTCCTTCACCACCAGGCTTATTTCACTTAGCATAATGCTTTCCAGTTCCATCCATGCTGTTGCAAAGGGTAGGAACTCCTTCTTTCTCTCCTCTATGTAGTATTCCATTGTGTAAATCTACCATAGTCTTTTGGTCCACTCATTTGCTGATGGGCACTTCGGTTGCTTCCAGCACTTGCCTATTGTAAATTGTGCTGCTATGAACATTGGGGTGCATAGGTTCTTTTGGATTGGTGTTTCTGGGCTCTTAGGATATAATCCCAGCAGTGGAATTGCTGAGTCAAAAGGCAGTTCCATTTTTAGTTTTCTGAAAGAATTCCATACTGTTTTCCACAGTGGCTGCACCAGTCTGCATTCCCACCAACAGTGCACTAGGGTTCCCTTTTCTTCACATCCTCTCCAACACTTGGTTGTTGATTTGTTTATGATGGTCATTCTGACTGGTGTGAGGTGGTATCTCATTGTGGTTTTAATTTGCATTTCTCTGATGGCTAGTGATGCTGAGCATCTTTTCATATGCCTCTGGGCCCTCTGTGTGTCCTCCTTGGAGAAGTATCTATTCAAGTTTTTTACCCATTTTTTTAATTGGTTTTTTTTGTCTTCCTGGAGTAGTTGTGTGAGTTCTTTATATATTTTGGAAATCAAACCCTTGTCCAAGGTGTCATTGGCAAATATGTTTTCCCATACGGGCGATTCTGTTTTCATTTTAATGTTGTTTTCTTTAGCCATGCAGAAGCCTTTTAATTTGATGAGATCCCATTTATTTATTCTTTCCTTCATGTCCATTGCTTTAGGGGACATATCAGTGAAGATGTTGCTGCATGGAATGTCTGAGATTTTCCTGCTGATGTTTTCCTCTAGGACTTTTATGGTGTCACAACTTATATTTAAGTCTTTTATCCACCTTGAATTCGTTTTTGTGTATGGTGTAAGTTTGTGATCAAGTTTCATTTTTTTGCATGTAGCTGTCCAGATCTCCCAGCACCATTTGTTGAAGAGGCTATTTTTACTCCATTTAATGCTTCTTCCCCCTTTGTCGAATATTAATTGACCATAGAGACTTGGGTTTATTTCTGGGCTTTCTGTTCTGTTTCATTGGTCTATGTGCCTATTTTTATGCCAGTACCAGGCTGTTTTGATTATAGTGGCCTTGTAATACAGTTTCATATCAGGTATTGTGATCCCTCCTGCTTTGTTCATCTTTCTCAAAATTGCTGCAGCTATTCGGGGTTGTTTATGATTCCATATAAATTTCTGAAATGTTTGTTCTATATCTCTGAAATATGTCACTGGTACTTTAATAGAGATTGCATTGAATATATAAATCACTTTGGGTAGTATGGCCATTTTGATGATGTTAATTCTTCCGATCCATGAGCTTGGTACATGCTTCTATTTGTTTGTATATTCCTTAATTTCTTTCTTCAGTGTTGTATAGTTTTCTGAGTTTAGGTCTTTTACCTCCTTGGTTAGGTTTATTCCTAGGTACTTTATTTTTCCTGTTGTTATATCAAATGAGATTTTTTTCTGATTTCTGTTTCTGATATTTCCTTGTTGGTGTACAAAAAGACCTTTGATTTTTGAGTATTGACTTTGTATCCCGCTGTTTTGCCAAATTCATTTATTAGGTTGAATAGGTTTTTGGTGGAGTCTATAGGATTTTCTATGTATACTACCATGTCATTTGCAAACAAAGACAGTTTTGCATCCTCCTTTCTAATTTGGATGCATTTTATTTATTTATTTATTTTGTCTGATTTCTGTGGCTAGGACTTCCAGTACTATGTTAAATAGGAGTGGTGAGAGCGCACATCCTTGTCTTGTTCCTGATCTTTTTGAGAAAGCTCTAAGTTTTTGCCCATTGAGTATGTTGTTGGCTGTAAGTCTCTCATATATGGCCTTTATTATGGTGAGGAATGCTCCCTCTATTTCCACTTTGCTAAGTGTTTTTATCATAAATGGGTGCTGTATCTTATCAACTGCTTTTCCTCCATCTATTAATATGATTTTGTCTTTTGTTTTGTTTATGTGGTATACTATGTTTATTGATTTGCAAATACTGTGCCATCTTTCCATCCCTGGGATGAATCCCACTTGGTCATGATGTATGATCTTTTTAATGTATTGCTGGATGCAGTTTGCCAATATTTTGTTGAGGATTTTAGCATGTATATTCATCAGCGATATTGACCTGAAGTTTTCTTTCTTTGTTATGTCTTCATCTGGTTTTGGGATTAGGATGATGCTGGCTTCATAAAAAGAGTTGGGAGTCTTCCATCTTCTTAAATTTTTTTGAGTAATCTGTGGAGGATGGGGCTTAGCTCTCTCTTAAATGCTCTGTAAAATTCTCCTGTGAAACTGTTTGGTCCAGGGCTTTTGTGTGTCAGAAGCTTCTTGATTACTGTTTCAATTTCATCAGCTGTTATTGGTCTGTTTAGGCTTTCTGCTTCTTCTTCATTGAGTTTTGGAAGGTTATATTTTTCTAGAAATTTGTCCATATCACGTAGGTTTTCAAATTTCTTGGCGTATAGTTCTTCATAGTAATTTCTTACAATCCTTTGTACTTCTGTGGTATCAGTTGTAATCTCTCCTCTTTCATTTCTGATTGTGTTTATTTGGGTCCTCTCTCTTTTTTTCTTGATGAGCCTGCTTAAAGGCTTGTCCATTTTGTTTATCCTTTCAAAGAACCAGCTCCTGGATTTATTGATCCTTAGCATTGTGCTTTTAGTCTCTATGTCATTTAATTCTGCTCTGATCTTGATTTTTTTCCTTCCTTCTACTTGCTCTGGGCTGTCTTTGTTTTTGTTCCTCGAGTTCTTGTAGGCATAGGGTTAAGTTGTTTATCTGAAATGTTTCTGTCTTTTTTTAGGTATGCCTGTATTGCTATGAACTTCTCTCCCAGGACTGCCTTCACTGTGTCCCATAAGTTTTGGATTGTTGTGAGTTCATTTTCATTTGTTTCCAGAAACTTTTTGATCTGTTCCCTAATCTCATTCTTGACCCATTCATTGTTTAATAACATACTATTCAATCTCCATGAGTTTGAGTGTTTTGGGTTTTTTTCCTTGAGGTTGGTTTCTAGTTTCAGTCCCTTGTGGTCAAAGAAAATGCTTGATATGATTTCAATTTTCTTGCATTTGTCAAGGCTTGTTTTGTGTCCTATTATGTGGTCTATCTTTGAAAATATTTCATGTGCATTTGAAAAGAACGTGTATTTTGCTTCTTTGGGTTGGAAGGCTCTATATATATCAGTTAGGTCCATTTCATCTAGGGCATTGTTCAATGCCACAATATCTTTGTTGATATTTTGTTTGGAAGATCTATCCATTTTTGACAGTGGGGTGTTAAAATCCCCTACTATAATTGTGTTGCTGTCAATATCAGAAAGCTGCACTCTTTTTTAAAAAAATATTTTATTTATTTATTTTTAGAGAGAGGAGAAAGGAGAGAGAAAGGGAGAGAAACATTCATGTATGAGAGATACATTGATTGGTTGCTTCTCACACACCTCCAACCAGGGACCTAGCCCTCAACCCAGGCATGCTCCCTGACTGGGAATCAAACCAGAGACCCTTTGGGTCACGGGCCAGTGCTCAATTCACTGAACCACACCAACCAGGGCAAAAGCTACACTCTTGTCATTACTTGCCAGCCAGGAGAAAATTTATGTGGCTTCCTTTTCTGACTTCCTTATTTCTTTTACTCACACTCACAGCCTCCAATTCATCTTTGTCTTGTTTGACACTACCCTTTCCCAAGCCAGTATCTTAGTCCTAGAAATTATCCCCTGACTTCTTTATTTTCTTTTCTGTCCCTTCTACTCTGCTTATCACTGGCCTAATTCACGATTTTATTTCCACAGGCTGGAATTATGATCACAGGGCTTCAAAAATTATTGTACTTAAAGCGTGACTCAGTGAAGGAAAGTTCATCCTGAGGTTCAGTCTATCTTGCTTGCCGTTGCCAGATTAATATCCCTAAGAATCTTTTTTTTGTTATCTATCAAATCCAAATGCTCAAACATTTTTAATGGTTCCCACTGCCAACAGAATCCAATCCAAACACCTTGACTAGTACTCCAAGCTACCGGCATCTAGGTTTTGTCTTATTCCCCACTGCACACTCCTCCTTCCACTTCAGCCAGGGCTCCCCTGCCACTGTTTCCTTTTATGCCTTGGGCATGCACCTTACTGCTCTTCCTGCTTTCTGTTTTAGAATACTTCATAGTGAACATTGGAATTCTACCCCAAGTCTTTCCATTTCAGGGAAGATTTTTCAACCGACAACATCTCTTTCAGATAATTTATGTTTTTTTAATTTTTAAACCTTTTAAAATTTATTAAGTATATATTATTGATTATGCTGTTACAGTTTTCCAAATTTTTCTCTCCCCTTTATCTCCTTTCTCCCTGCACTGCCTCCCCACCCTCCAACATCCCCCTCTGCCCTTAGTTTATGTCCATGGATTGTACATATAAGTTCTTTGACTTCTCCATTTCCTATACTATTCTTAACCTCCCCCTGTCTATTTTGTGCCTACCTATTATGATTCTTATTCCCTGTTCCTTTTTCCCCCATTCTTCTCCTCCCATTTCCCACTGATAACCCTCCATGTGATTTCCATTTCTGTAGTTCTCTGCCTGTTCTAGTTGTTTGCTCAGTTTTTGGTTTTGTACTTTAGGTTCAGTTGTTGATAGTTATGAGTTTGTTGTCATTTTACTGTTCATAATTTTAGATCTTCTATTTCTTACATAAGTCCCTTTAACATTTCATATAATAATGGCTTGGTGATGATGATCTCCTTTCACTTTACCTTATCTGGAAAGCACTTTATCTGGCCTGTTTTCTAAATGATAACTTTGCTGGATAGATAATCTTGGATGTAGGCCCTTGCCTTTCATGACTTAGAATATTTCCAGCCCCTTTTGACCTGTAAGGTTTCTTTTGAGAAATCAGCTGATAGCCTTATGGGAACTCCTTTGGAGGTAACTGTTTCCTTTCCTCTTGCTGCTTTTAAGATTCTCCCCTTATCTTTAATCTTGGGTAACTTAATGATGATGTGCCTTGGTATGTTTCTCCTTTTGTTCCAACTTCTTTGCAACTCTCTGGGCTTCCTGGACTTCCTGGAGGTTTATTCCCTTTGCCAGACTGAAGAAGTTTTCCTTCATTATTTTTTCAAATAAGTTTTCAGTATCTTGATTTTCCTCTTTTCCTTCTGGCACCTCTATGATTCGGATATTGGGATGCGTAAAATTGTCTCAGAGGTTTCTAAGCCCCTCCTCATTTTTTTGAATTCTTGTTTCTTCACTGTGTTCTGGTTGAATGCTTATTTCTTCCTTTTGTTCCAAAGTATTGATTTAGGTTCTGGTTTCCTTCCTTTCACTGTTGGTTTCCTGCATATTTTTCTTTATTTCACTTTGTGTAGCCTTCTTTTTTTCCTTCATTTTGTGACCAAGTCCAATCAATTCTGTAAGCATCCTGATTACCAATGTTTTGAACTCTGTATCAGTTAGGTTGGCTATCTCTTTATCACTTAGTTCTTTTTCTGGAGTTTTGATCTGTTCTTTCATTTGGGCCATATTTCTTTGTCTTGGTGCACTTGTTATGTGTAAGGAGCAGAGCCTTAGGTATTCCCCAGTGTGGGGCAACCCTCTTTGCTGCATTGTGGCACTGTCTGTGGGGGAGGGATCAGAGGGAGAACAATGCCACTTGCTTTGCTCTGGTCCACTTTCTGTCACTTCCCTTTCTCCCACAAGTGGATTGTGGCCTTTCAGGTGCTGATGCACATGTGGGTGAGTTTGTGTATGTTTTAGAACCCTGTAGGACTCTGCAATGAACTTTCTTGTGAGGCTGGGAGGTTCCTTTGCCACCACAACCCCCACAGATCTTTTACAGCTAGGAGTTTTGAGTCTTTATTTCCCCATGCTGAAACCCTGGTTGTCAAGGACTGTCTTGCTCCCCTGTTGTTCCTCCTTGTTTATCTCTTTGTGAATGTGGGATTGCCAGAGTGGTCTGCTGCCTTGCAAAGGGTTCTCTCTGCCCTGGCTGCCCATTTGGTACCTCCTACCTGTCTGGGTGAATGTTTCTTTAATTCCTTGGTTGTTAGACTTCCATACAAATGATTTTCTGGCAGTTCTGGTTGTTCTTTCTTTTTAAATTAGAAGTTATTGGTTATGTGAGGAAGTGAAGTGTTTCTGTCTATACCTCTATGGCCAGAAGCCCTTCTTAAAAAAATTTTAAAGCTTTTATTTAGTTATTTTTAGAAAGAGGGGGAGGGAGAGAGAGAGGGAAAGAAACATCAATGTGTGGCTGCCTCTCACGTGCCCCCTACTGGGGACTTGGCTTGTAACCCAGGCATGTGCCTTGATTGGGAATGGAACTGGCGACCCTTTGGTTCGCAGGCCTCCACTCAATCCACTGAGCCACACCAGCCAAGGCACTGTCAGATAATTTCTTAAAATATTAGCACATTCTTCCTCAGTTTAATTTTATTTTTCATTCTGTGTGTATATTGTCTTCCGAACTATGTTATAATCTCTTTCTAGGAAGGACCTAGGGCTTTTAATATTTGATTTATTCACAATTGACTGGCATGTTGCCCTGCAAATAGACCAGATAAAAAGCAGTTATCCACTTTCTTAATTTTTACCAGTCTGTAGGCACCAACTAATGTTAAAGAAAACAGGAGATGATGTCCTCCCTTGCCAGGTTACTGATGGAGGATTGTAAGACCCAATGGACTGGAAAAAATGACAATATCACAGCATTGTACTCTGAAAAACTTCCAAGTGTCACACTGCAGTGATTTTGTTGTTGTTGTTTTTGGACCTTAAATTCAAAGGTATGACATCCATTAAAAAGTCATCAGGTTTCTATCTTACCACTCCACCACAGGTGATGTCACTGGGTCATGTTGACTTGCTCATTGCCAAACCAAGTGATTACATCATAGCTTTTTATCTCATTGGACCTCTTTTAGCAATACCTCTCAATTCCTTCTTTAGACTTTTCCACTTGTTTTTGTTCTCACTCCCTCCGTACTTTTCTGATCTCTGGTCCATTTCTTTCGCTGTTGTCATTTCCCCAAATATAATTCTGGTCCTCTTCCCCATTGCCATACTCTCTCTTGATGATCACAACTGTGTTTTTGATTTGACTAGTTTCTGTACTTGTGCGACCCCCAACTAACACATCTCTAGTTCAGACTCCTTCCTTAAGTTTCAACTGCCTAAAAAGAATCTTGGCATGGATGTTTTATAGAAACCTTAAAATCAGCACAACTAAAATGGAACTACATGAGAGATTGGCCCAGCACTGTGGCAAGCCAGCTGCTCTTTGATTCAGCCTGGCTGACTACTTTAAACAAGTGATGATCAACAGTTTTGCAATTATATCTCCTAACATAATTTGGAAAAATGATATACATTCTTCACATTTTTAAGTTGACATCTAAAATTTTTTATTTTAAGTTTACATATTTAAAGAGATACCATTTTTTAACATATTGTAAGAATTAACATTTAAAAATAAAACTATTATAGCATTAAAAAAATCTCATCCAATGGAATCTTAATTACCAATTTGATACTCAGGATAATTTATTTGAAAATGCATAAATGAGTCCCCTTTTAATTATTAAAATTTTTATATATCTTCTCTTTTAACTTATTTTTTCATTTAACTTTCACCACTTTAATGCTGGGAAATCTTTTATTGATAACCCTTCATAGTTCTCTGAAAAAATATATATAAATTGAAGTTAAAAAATGTTTATTTGATGCCATACATATCTAAGTGTTCAAAATGAGTTATTATTATCATTAATACACCATCAACAAAACATAGATATATTCACTTTTCATAATTATTAAACATAAAAAGTAAATTTTATTGTGAATGCATCACTTAATGAGATGGGTGGGACTTCTCTTGTTTTTCCCAGTTTATGTGTCTATGGTTGGATATACTTATTATTAGAATAAAACAGGGCTCAGGACTATTTCCATTTTACTTTTGCTAATTTATATGTCATAAGTAACATTGTTACCTATCATTAAAAATATATTTAGTGATCTATCCAGTGACAATTCCATTTTGTCTTTTTTAATTGCAAAAAATTGGAAACCACCTGACATAAAAGAGCATTTGTTACCTGCTCATATAATTAGTCACTTTTAAAAGACCAACTATAATATTTTAAATAGTCCTCTCTCTCTTTCTCTCCCTCTCACTCTCTCTCTCCCCCTCTCCCTCTCCTTCTCTCTCTTCCCCCAACCCCCTTTTTCTGGATATCCAGGAAATTTTTTTCCTGAGGCAGGATGCAATGGTAATAGTTGGAACAAGAAGAGTGATTAAGAAAGGGGAGTTGGAAAGAAGCTAGTTTGAGGCCTTGTCTGCAGGAAGTTTCCAGGCAGACAGTTGACCCAATCAGACTGAAGGAAAGTTTGCATTCCTATTTATGAGGACAGATCCTGTCTCTGAGAGGCTGTGAATGGTGAAGAACGTGACCTCTAACTGTGCCACTGGTAGTCATCCTGGGTCTGTGCGGGGGACTCACATTAGGATGACTGAGGCCAGTGGTGCAGAGAGAAGGAAAGGGGCCAGGGCATCTGAAGAACCAATCCCAGAGCCTCCCCTGCCTCTGGTCTTATTTTATGAGGGACCATAAGTGCCCTTGTTTCCTAAAACAATGACCTGTGCACCCACACATGGGTGAGCAAGGAAATAAACGTGCAGTTTCAGGGGTTTTTAGTTTCTCTTGCCTGGGTGGTTGTACCACTCTCTCAACTGAACTTCCTGTTTCTGATCTCTTTCCTGTCCCATCCATTCTGCACAAAAATGGTGCCCTTACACCATTTTTTTCTAAAAAACCTGCTTAAAACATTTGGCAATTCCCAGCATCTATAGAATAAAACCCAAGCTCTCTGGCTTTAGCAGTCCACCTTCTGCAAATGCTGAATGAACCTTGCCTACATTCCAGTTATCTTCTAACATTCCCCAATGCTTGAGAACTACATGGTAATGATGGGAAAGCACAGACTTATGAGTCAGAAAGGCTTAAGTTCAACACCTGACTTCCCTAAATGACCAGCCATGTGATGTTATGTAAGTTACTTAACCCCTTTGAGCCTTACCTAGTCTTCTTGATCTGCAATCTTAAGGTAATGCTACCTACCTTGGAGGGTCATTGGGCAAGTTATAAGTATGGGTAAAAAGTGTAGAGCTTAGAAGTCATTTTAAAAGATAATGGGAGTTGTTATTGTCCTTGTTACAGCATACATATCAGCTGCTCCGAGGCTGTTGGCCTTTGTGTAAACCTGCGAATCCACTACAATGGCCTTGGATGACCCAATTTCCATCCTTCTTTTCTCTGACCTCTGCTGTCTGGAGAACTACTTTGGATTCAAAACTATCCAATGTCACTTCCACTATTGAGCCCCCCTAAGGACTTGGTATCAGTAAGTTCTCCCTTTATGCTTCCCTAATGCTTTGCACCCACACGTGCAGTTTACATTGTAAATATTTACATGCCTGCTACTAGTCTATCGAATTCTTGATGACCTACATGCTATCTCAATCATTTTTGGAGCTTCATATCATAGAGTAGTGCCTGATACACAACAGATACCCAGTAAATGTTCAGTGAATGATAGGCAAGAGCTGACATTGGGGACTGTAGGAAACTTGTCCAGGAAATATAATGGAGAAACAAGTGGTAAACAGCAACGACAGCAGTAATGACATCCAACATAGATGTACTCCTTTTCAGGCTGTGAAGCACTTTACACACTTTGCCTCATCCATTCCTTAAAACAATTGTAAAAGGTGCTTTTGTGAAGATCCCTACTTTACAGATGATTAAATTTAGGTTTACAAGGATAAGGGTTTACTTAATGATCAACAACCAAGAAGTGTCAGAATCAGAACACAAAGCCAAGGTTTCCCAAAAGAACTCTGTAAATGAATGACTTGGGCAACAGGCCAGTATTCGAGAGGCAGTGGGGATCCAACATGGGATTTATGTATGAATTTAAAAATATAAAACAAAACCCTCCAACCCTCCATATTGTGATCATATTGAGTGGTTGAAATCCCATTTATATGAAAGTTGAGGCATATGGGTATAGACTTTTTCTGTTACCAAATGTTTGGGTAACTGGGGCCATTTATTTAACTATCCTAGCATGAAGAAGTTCTCAAGATGACCTCTATGGCCCTTTCCAGCTTTAAAAGTGTTTAATTAGAAGGTAGCTGAGACATAACTGACTTAGAAGTACTAAATATATTTTAATGATTTCTGTTAGCATAGTTTTCCATAGCTTTAGACTAAAACTGATAGGAGACAGTGGTATAATGCTATGGAAGGAGGAACTGGCAGACAAGTGGGGAACAAAGTGCCCCAACCCCGCAGACTGTGCTGGTGATTGCCATTTGCCTCAATCTGGCTCCAGAGATTTCATCAAGAATGAAAATGAAACATTTCCCTGAAATGCAAGAGAAAACAACAGTGTCTCTTCTCCTTTCATTAAGTCCTCTAAAAACAGAATAAATTGATTTGATAATGTTAATTAAAGAGGATGCATCTTTTCCCCACCACAGACTTTTTGACTTCGAGCTCCAAATAGGAAATCAGAGAAAAATTAGTGTTGAAATCTGCTTTTCAAATTGGTTTATATTGCATTTTAATTTAATTTGTTAGAGTTTCACCTTTGCCTTTGGTGAACTCACTAGATGAAATAAAATTATATCTGGGGGCACCTAAGTTACAAAGATTGCTTAATCCTTTCTTTTGAGGTAAAACTGTCAAGGCCATAGAATGTCCTTGGGGAACTTCCCAGATTACCACCTACTTTGATGGCTTCAGAGTGTGTGCATCCCTGATATATAAATAGACCCAGAGCTCTCTTAACAGCAGAGCCAGACTGCCTGCCATTAGATGTTTCTAAACTGTACATTTGCAAAAGTGGGAACTAGTCTGTTTATTCCCAGCATTTTCAAGTAGTTATTTAAATCATAAAATTGTCTAAACCTTGGGACTTAGGGCAGAGCCTGAGACACAACAGCCCCCAAGAAATATTTGTTGACCGAGCCAACCTAGTCCAGTCTCCTTCCTAATGTGGAAAGCCCTTCTGCATGACCCTTGACATAACCATTGAGCTTCTGGTCAAATGCTTCATGGACAAGGAATGTCATGGAATACCTTGCTTATTCATCTGCTTTCTCCCTTCCCCCTTTAATCCCTGTTCTGGAAACAGAACAGTAGCATTTGCCATAATTGTTCCTGTTGGCACACTATCAGCTCTAATTGACATCTGTTGTTGATAATCAGTCCAACCTCCTCTCCCCCGTCTATTTGTAGCAACATCTTGCTTCTCTTTGGGGAACTCAGCAACCTCTTCTCCGTCCCACTGCTAACATTTGGAGGATTAAGAACCCAGAGTTAAAATGGAAGTCCTCCTACCATACACCTGAGTAGTTAAAAGTTATAAATTGAGCAAACAAAATTGTTACATAAAAGATGCTGTACAATTTTACTTTCAGAATGCCAATTTTTTAATGATGTGTAAAACTGATTTTTCAAATTTTACTTTTCAATTACAGTTTACATTCAGTATTATTTTGTATTAGTTTTAGGTATACAAAATAGTGGTTCGATAATCACACACTGTATAAGGTATCTCCCTGATATTTCTAGCACCCACTTGGCACCATACATAGTTGTTAGAGTTATTGACTATATTTCCTATGCTGTACTCTATATCTCAGGGACTATTTTGTAACTGCCAATCTGTACTTCTCAGTCTCTTCACTTTTTTCACCCAGTCCCCTTTCCTCCCAGGAACCATCAGTCTGTTGTCTGTATCTATGCCTCTGTTTTGATTTTGTTTGTTTATTTTGTTCTTTAGATCACACATATAAGTGAAATCATATGGTATTTGTTTTTCTCTGGATGATTTATTTCACTTATCAAAATACCCTCTAGGACCATCCATGTTTCACAAATGGTAAGATTTCCTTCTTTTTTAATGGCTAAGTAACATTCTATTGTATTTACGTACCACTTGTCTACTGATGCACACCTGGGTTGTCTCCATATATTGGCCACTGTAAATAATGCTGCAAGAACATAGGGATGCATACATTATTTCCAATGAGTGTTTTAGGTTTTCTTGGGCACATACCCAGAAATGGAATCTCTGGGTCACAAGGCAGTTCCATTTCTAATTTCTTGAGAACACAAGTCTGAACCAGTCTGCATTCTCACCAACGGTACACTAAAAGAGCCTCTGGTAGTATGCAAGTTGTGTGAGATAGGTTCTCAGTGAGGCACTAGGTAGAGGAGATTGGTGTTATCCAAATGGATGCAGATTCAAACTTCAGGCCAGTGCTGTGTTTGAGGCTACTTAGCAAAATTCTCGGGGTATACAAAGCCAGTCTCTACACATGGGGTGTCCACAGACCTTTTGGTGGGACAAAATGTCAGATAACCATCAGGGTGAGGCTAGAAGACTTCATCAGGCACAAACAGACAAGATATAGCCATGTGAATGGAGGGCTCTGCACAGGAACGATGGTGCCAGACTGTCATGCAAGGGATAAGTGGCTCCAGGCCTAAAGCCTCACAACCTTCCAAGAAAGTCTGCACAGTGGGCCCAGGCTGGCAACAGCCAACTGACTCTTCTGCAGGGCACAGGCTTGGCAGGGATATTCTACCTGAAATCAAAGGTGTATGTTGAATCACTTTGTGGGGGATAATACCAATCAGGCACTGGTGGCAGAGGGCAGAAATGACCTCACCCTAGAATCACTCAGTTTAGTTTCTGGAAACCTCTGTGTCTCCTCAGACCTCCTCCAGAAGCCTTGAAGAAAGTCTGCACCAGGGGCCCAGGTAGCTTACTCTTCTGTAGCCTGTGATCTTGGCAGGACAGGGAAACATGTAATCAGGAGGGTGGGCCTAGTACATTCTTCTAGACTGATGCCTTATGGAGAGGAGTGCTCAACCCAGGAAAGATGGCATCTGTGGGTAGTATGGGAGAGGGACTGAGCACATGAACCCTGGGGGCTGTCCCTTCAGCTCTCTCTTCTGAGCCACACAAATCAATTTCTGCTCACATGACTCCAGTCCACTCTGAGCTGTGCTCCCTTTAAAGGGGCCATGACAAATGGTTGTGAATTAGGTTTTGTACACTGTCTCTTCTAGGAGTCTCCTGTCTCACCTTGGTGGACAAAATCACCACCAATTTTCACAGCCAGATGCTTTGTGGGCTTTTTTCCTAGCTCTGGTACTCTGGAATGGGAAGTCTGGTGTTGGTTTAATAACTCCCCCCCCCCCCCCGCACTCCTCAGGAGGAACCTTTGTAGCTGAGGTATCCTTCCCAATTCTCAACCACTGCATGTGGGTGGGTGTGGGGTCAATCCTTTTTATATTTCTGCCCTTCCTGCCAGTCTTAATGTGGCTTCTTCTGTAAATCCTTGGTTATAAAACTTCTGTTCAGCTAGTCTTCAGTTGGTTATTCAGGTTGATTGTTCTATAATTTAGTTATAATTCCAGTTTGGTCTTGGGAGGTGAGCATGACTTCCACTTACTATGCTGCTATCTTAGACCTAAAACCATGATTTTTATATGAGTAAAAGTGAGCAAAAAATCAAAAACAACTAAGTCAATTGAAAACTGATTCCTGAATAACAGAATGTTCTTAAACAAATGCGTGGTGATTATGTGAGTCCACAGCAGGACTGGCCAATAAGCATTTTCCATTCCCTTGGGCTAAGTATTAGATTTAGGGTTGTGGGTGTAATGCAAGTTAGAACAATGAGATCAGCTTTAGGGCTTTATTGGAATTATTAGGAAAATGAAGCTCTTTTCCCATGGAATTGTTAAAATGGAAGATAGATGTAAGGTTGGAGCTACTGGCAGCCATCCCTTGAAGAGAGCTTGCCTGGGAATGAAAACTGACAACAATTTTGAGCCAAGAGATAAAGACAGACTGATTCACAACATCATTATTTAGTATCTTGCATCCTGCTGTGTCTGAAACCTGATATATTCCTAGATTCTTTTCAGTTATGGAAGCTATTAAGTACTTTTTCTCTGGTTAATCCAGTTTCATGTGGATTTCTATCACTTGTGACCAAAAAATGTTCCAGTTAATATATGATATTCTGGACACTGGAATCTAGTGCTTAATGAATTTCTCAGTATTGCCTGGTCTCCTATGCCTTTGAAGATTTCTTGAAAATTCAGTGATATGTCCCCTAAGGCAAGGGACATGAAGGAAAGAATAAATAAATGGGACCTCATCAAGTTAAAAAGCTTCTGCATGGCTAAAGAAAACAGCATTAAAATGAAAAGAAACCCAACTATATGGGAAAACATATTTGCCAATGACACCTCGGACAAAGGTTTGATCTCCAAACAAATGGAGAGGAGTGCTCAATATAAATAACTCACATGACACTACTCCAGGAAGACAAAAAAAAAACCAATTAAAAAATGGGCAAAAGACTTGAACAGGTACTTCTCCAAGGAGGACACACAGAGGGCCCAGAGGCATATGAAAAGATGCTCAGCATCACTAGCCATCAGAGAAATGCAAATTAAAACCACAATGAGATACCACCTCACACCAGTCAGAATGACCATCATAAATAAATCAACAAACAAGTGTTGGAGAGGATGCGAAGAAAAGGGAACCCTAGTGCACTGTTGGTGGGAATGCAGACTGGTGCAGCCACTGTGGAAAACAGTATGGAATTCTTTCAGAAAACTAAAAATGGAACTGCCTTTTGACTCAGCAATTCCACTGCTGGGATTATACCCTAAGAGCCCTGAAACATCAATCCAAAAGAACGTATGCACCCCAATGTTCATAGCAGCACAATTTACAATAGGCAAGTGCTGGAAGCAACCGAAGTGCCCATCAGCAAGTGAGTGGATCAAAAAAACTATGGTACATTTGCATAATGGAATACTACGCAGAGGAGAGAAAGAAGGTGATCCTACTCTTTGCGATAACATGGATGGAACTGGAGAGTATTATGCTAAGTGAAATAAGCCAGGCAGTGAGGAACAAATACCATATAATTTCATCTTTAACTGGAACATAATCAACAAAAGGAAAAAGCAAGTGAAATATAACCAGATACATTGAAATTAAGAACAATCTGACAATAACCAGAGGAGAAGTGGGAGGGAATAATGGGGAGAAGGGTTTTCAGGAACAACTATAAAGGACACATGGATAAAATCAAGAGGTGGGGGTGGAAGCAAGGGAGGGAGGTGGGTTTGGCTGGGGTCGGGGGGAGGGGTCAGGGGTAAATGCAGAGAACTGCAATTGAACAACAATAAAATCATTTAAAAGAAGGAAAATTCAGATATCTAGCTGTCCACATCATACCCACCCTTTACTTTCTACTCATATAAACTTTTTAGATCTTGCCAAAGCAATTGGCAAAGAACTATGGTAAATTTTACTAGTCACTCTACCAGAGGAGAAAAAATGACAATGTAATTGCCTCAGGGCCATGATTTATGGAATTTCCTGTACTAATTAACCCCTTTCTCTCTAACCACTTAATTATTGCAGTAATAGCTCCAATTCTCCAAGCCTTCCTGTATCCATGTCTTTTTTCATGTGGCTTCATAGAGTCCTCCCACTTTGACTCTGGATTTGGCCATGGCTTTGACCAATGCAATATTAGCAAATTTTTCAAAGGCTTGAAAAATATTCATTTCCATTTACTACTCTTGCCTTTTGTCATATCCATAACAAGGTTATGACCTGGTTACCCTGGTAGAGGGTGAGAAACACATAGAACAGAGTTTCTTCACCTCTGTCATCCCAGCTGGGATGTCTTATGTTTTACATCAGCCAAACAACACCATGTATGAGAGTGAACCCAGACAACAAAGTAGAGTGACCTAGCCAACCTGAAGCTGACTGTTGACCCAAAAGTCAGCTCAGCTCAGACCAGGTAAACCCTCATAGACTCAACAGCTACATAAATGATTATTGTAGTATGCTATTGTGGTTTTAAAGTAATCTGTCACATGCATTTACTATGGAAACTGATACACAAGGCCACAAGTGCTACTACATCTGACAGATTTTGTCTATTTTCTTAGAATCTCAGTTTTGGTCTTTTAGAGGTCAAGCAGAGGAGACCTGAAATATCACCTCTCTGGACTTCAGATGCATCTGCATAATTATGGTTATACTTAGTGTGATCAAAATTTTCTTGAAGCACAAAAAAATGTAAGCATCTAGATTAGTAAGAAAGAAATAAAACTCTCTTTATGCACGTGATTGTGTTGGTAGAAAATGTGATGGAATTTACAAAAAAAAGATATTAAAACAAGTATGTTTTCAGGATACAGAATCCATATTTTAAAAATCTTATTTCTATTTGCTAGTAATAAATTGGTAACTAAAATAACAAAAAAACACTTACAATTATATTTGTAAATGAAACCAGAGGAATAAATTTTACTAAAGATGTGAAAGGTTTGTACACTGAAAACTATAAAACATTGATGATAACATAAATACCTCAATAAATATCACATCCAGAGATCAGAATACATACTATTGTTAAAATGTTAATTCTCATCAAATGGTATATATACTCAATGCAACTCCAATCAAAACCCCAGCAGACTTTTTTAGAAAGAAAAATTGACAAGGTGATTCCAAAATTCATTTAGAAATGCAAAGGACTAGAGTAGTCAAAAACAACTTTGAAAAGAGAACAAAATTGAAAGACTAATGCTACATGATTTTTAAGATTTATTATGAAGGCAGTGTAGTAATTGGATATCCATATGCAAAAACAATTATACTCTTATTCATACTTTGCAGCACACTCAAAAGGTAACTCAAAATGGACCATAGACCTAACCTGAAAACACAAAACTATAAAACTGTTAAAGGAAAACACAGGAGAAAATCTTTGAGACCTTGGGTTAAGCAATGACTACATATTTGATCATAAAAGCATGCTTCATTGAATATATATATGAGCAAATAGATATTTATCACAATTAAAATTATCTGCTCCTCTAAAAACATTGTTAAGAAAATAGAAAGAGGGAGGGAGGCCCAAGATGGTAGTGTAAGAGGATGTAGAACTCATCCCTTTCCATGAACACATCAAATGCACACCTATATTTAGAGCAATTCCTTTTGAGAGAAAACCGAGGGACAACTGAGCAGGTCCTGCACAAAGAAGAGAGAAACTACACAGAGAAATTTGGGAGCAGTGAAAGCTCTTCAGAGTCTGAGTGAACCCATCAGGGTCAGAGGGTCCAGTGGACACTGTTGTTTGCATGCCCCTGGACTTGGATAGCATGAGTGGAAACTCCACCTGGATGCGCTGGACAACCTGCAAGCCTACAGTAGCATGTTCCTAGCCACCTCTCCTGGAGGAACAAGAGGGCTCCACAGCAAGCATGTACAGCTCTTCCTCCCCCCTGGAGCTAGATTCAGTGGGCCCAACACAGACTAAGGCTTGCCCACACCAAACCACGGCTACCGGCACCCACTGGACTGCCCCTACCAGAGCAACAGTAAAACCAATAGGGACCCACTGTAGTGCAAGGTTGGCAGCGCATCCCAGAATTAGAAGGAATTAGGGCACTGTGGTGATCATGCCTGTGAGACAGTATACCTTGGACAGGGCTCCAGCAGCATTTGAAACAAAAGTGCATGCCTCTCCTGGGCACACACCTGGCAGACCCACTCAGATTAAGAGCAGGATCAGCAGGGCCTTATAGTACCCAACCAAAGGGCTGTTCTGTCCAGACCAGCAGGGCATGGGGGCTCACACACACACTGCCTTGCCCTAACTGTGGCCTGGCCGTAGATAGCCAGAGTAACAGGGAGCTACTACATGCATATGCAAACTAGGCTGCTCACCCCAAACCCACTCCTGTGGATCAGGCAGTACCCCAGACACTGACTACATGTACCCACCCTGTTTCCAATCAGCCTGCTAAAACCATTCCATACACAATTTACACAGAGGCCACTTCTACACAGACAACATTTTCAAGATTGGGAGACATAACTATGTCATTTGACTCATAGGAAAAAACAGAAAGTCAGACAAAAAGAGGAGACAGAAAAACATGTCCCAAATAGAGGAACAAGAAAAAAACCTCAATGAAACCTCTAATAAAATGGAGATAAGTAATTTTTTTATAAAGCATCCAAAGAAACTGTCATAAAGTTGCTCAACAAACTTGAGAGTTGAATGGAAGAATTTAGGAAGCACTTCAACAGAATTAGAAAATATAATGAAAAACCAGTCAGAGATGAAGAATATAATACCTGAAATGAAGAACACATTAGGAGAAAGTGACAGCTGGTTGGTTAACACAGAAGTAAGGATTAGTGACTTGAAAAACAAGATATTGTAAATCACCCAATCTGAACAGCAAAAATGAAAAAAGAATTTTTAAAAATAATAGTTTAAGGGACCTCTGGGACAATATCATGCACTCTAACATTTGCATTATATGGATTCCAGAAGTAAAAGAGAAAGGGAAAGGGGCAGAAAGTATATTTGAAAAAAGAATGGCTAAAAACTTTTCTAACCTGACAAAGGAAACAGACATTCAGGTTTAGGAAGCACAGATTGTTTGAAACAAGATGAACCCAAAGAAGCCAGCACCAAGATATATTGTAATTAAAATTGCAAAAGTTAAGGATAAAGAGTTGATCTGGAAGGCTGCAAAAAGAAAATGAACAGGTCACATACAAGGGAAATTCCCTAAGGCTATCAGCTGATTTCTCGGCAGCAAATTTACAGGCCCGAAGGGAGTGGCAAAAATATTTCAAGTGCTGAAAGAAAGAAATACACAATCTAGAATATTATACCTAACAATGTCATGTTCAGAATACAAGGAAAGACAAAGAGATTCCCAGTCAAGCAATAACTAAAGGAGTTTACCACCACTAAACTGGATGTACAAGAAATGTTAAAGTATCCTTTTTTATGCAGAAAAGAAAAGGCCGTAACTAAAATAAGAAAATACAGACAATAAAAAATCTCAGTGGTAAAGGCAAATATATAATAAACACAATGAATCAACCACTTAAAAAGCTATTATGAAGGTTAAAAGACAAAGGTAGGAAAGTTAGCTATAAGTTTGATAAATAGGGGATATATAAAACAAAATAATAAAAAATATGGAATCAAAAACAAAAAATATAAAACATGATGTCAAAATCATAGAGAACGGAGAGGGGAGTATAAATATAGTACAAGTGCGTTTGGAACCTAAATACCTATCAGCTTAAATAGACTGCTAACGACCTAAACAGATATATTTGAACTTCATGGTAACCACAAACCAAAAACCTACTACAATACACAAAAAATAAAGAAAAAGAAACATTAAAAATCACTAAAGAAAAGCAATAAATGAAAAGGAAAGAGACTGAGAGAAGAATAAAGGAAGAGGGAACAACAAAAACAACAAAAAATAATTAACAAATGACAACAGGCACATACTTATCAATAATTACAATAAGTGTCAATAGTCTAAATGCTCCAATCAAAAGACAGAGGCTGGGACTCCAGTCAAGATAGTGGCATAGGTAAACCTGGCTTGCCTCCTCACACAACCACATCAAAATAGAACTAAAATATAGAAAAACATCATGCAGAACTATCAGAAATAGAGTTGAATGGAAGTCTGACAACTAAGGAATTAAAGAAACCATGTTCATTCAGACTGGCGG
Source organism: Tonatia bakeri (assembly GCA_004024845.1). Classification (NCBI taxonomy): domain Eukaryota; kingdom Metazoa; phylum Chordata; class Mammalia; order Chiroptera; family Phyllostomidae; genus Tonatia; species Tonatia bakeri. The sequence continues at coordinate 80,863 of PVIA01004524.1, forward strand.
GAGGGGCGCAGACACGGATGGGCTGGTCCTACATCCATATGTGGTAGGTAAGAATTTGGGAAGGATATCTTGGGAGTGAGGAGTCCCAGCCCCACACCAGGCCCCATAGCCCAGGGTTCCAGTGCCAGGAATATAGGTCTCCATAATTTCTGGCTACAAAAACCAGTGGAGATTGAATCAGTAGAAGAAACTTCTGGAGTCCCAAACAGTTCCTCAGAAAGAACCCACACATGGACTTACTCAGATTCACTCCCTCCAGTATCAGGATAGCAGCTTGAAAGGCACCAGTGAAATACAGGAAGGAACTGAAATGTCTGGCATCAGGGTGAAAACTGAGGGACAGCTTTCTTCCAGGCAGAAAGGTGGGAAGACACCAATGTCCCTTTTCTGAACCCTACTCCCACAGAGTCACAGAGCTAGCAGGCAGGTGCCATGTCTGAGACTCCATAAACTGGGCTAACATTGTTTGCCCTGCCCTGGAGGTACCCCAAGACTCTGTCCCACCCAACTTACAGGCCCATTCAAATTGTTAACCGTGGCGTTTCCATACTAATGGCTCATCCTGGTTCATGCTTCACAACTTCCTAAATCCTCTCAAACAAGCAAGAGTCAGCCTCAGTCAGCCTCCAGCCCCTGTACCTCTTGCTAAGTGGTTCCAAGCCCAGTACTAGCAGCAGCCAGCCTATGTTCACAGCTTGGCTTCACATGGGAATCTCCGAGCCAAGCACAAGTAGTAGCCATCTCAGATTGCTCTGTAGCTCATGCAGAGTGGTCCCGGGCAGAATGCAGGTTGGGGGCTGACTTTGGCTTCCATCATCCAGGGAACCCTAGAGTCTGAGCACCTAGTGGAGGGCTACAGACATGCACCACCACCCTGCCCCTGCACAGCTGATCCTCCACAGAGGGTGGAGGTTGGTGGTCAGTGGTTACAGCCAGTCCTTGCAGTTGACTGGCCTGGGTAAATGCCTCCCATTGACCTGCCAAAAGCAATCAAGACTCAACTACAAGAGAAGGGTGTACATAGCCTACATGAAGGGCACATCTCAAATACCCAGCTTGGGTGATAGGGGAGGCTGTGCCACTGGACCCTACAGTCCATCTGCTACATTAGGCTATGCCACCAAGACAGAGAGTCATAGAAGCTCTACCTAATACATAGAAACAAACACAGGGAGGCTGTCAAAACAAGGAGACAAAAAAACATGGCCCAAGAGGAAGAAGAGATCAAAACTCCAGAGACAGAACTACACAAAATGGAGATATGTAACCTATTAGATGCAGAGTTCAAAACAATGGTCATAAGGATCCTCAAAGACCTTAGTGAGGACCTCAAAAGCAAAGAAAAGATTGAGTCAGAAATGAAGAATACACTAATTGAAAAAAAAAAAAGACCAATTGATAGGGAAACAACAGTAGAGTAGTCAAAGCCAAGACTCAAATCATGATTTGGAACATAAGGAAGCAAAAAGAAAAAAAAAATCAGAAAAAGATGAAAAAAAGAATTAAAAAAATGAGAATAGTGTAAGCAGCCTATGGGACAACTTCAAGCATTTCAACATTCACATGATAGTGGTGCCAGAAGGAGAAGAGAAAGAGCAAGAAATTGGAAACCTATAGTGTAAGAAAACCTCCCTAATTTGGTGAAGGAATAAACATATAAGTCCAGGAAGCACACAGAGTCCCAAACCAGATGGATGTAAAGAGGCTCTTTACAAGACACATTATAATTAAAATACCAAGGCTTAAAAATAAAGAGAGAGTCTTAAAAACAGCAAGAGAAAAGCAATTAGTTACTTGTCAGGGAGTTCCCATAAGACTGTCAGCTGATTTCTGAAAAGAAGCTTTGCAGGTTTGGACGGATTGGCAAGAAATATTCAAAGTCATGAAAAGCAGGGACCTACAGTCAAGTTTGTTCTACCCAGCAAAGATATCATTTAGAATCAAAGGGCAGAGAAAGAGCTTCTCAGACAAGAAAAAGCTAAAAGAGTTCACCATTACCAAACCATTATTACAAGAAACGTTAAAGGGACTTACTTAAGAAAAAAGATTGAAACTAGGAACAATAAAATGTCAATAAATGTGTATCTATCAATAACTGCATCTAAAAAACAAACCAAGCAAACAACAGACAAAATCATGGATAAAGAGAACATTTTGGTGATTGCCAGATGGGAGGGTGTATTGGGAAATGGGTGAAGAGGTGAGGGCATTACATGTAAATAGATAGTTACACAATAGCCATGGGGGTGTAGAGTACAGTATAGGAAATGGAGTAGCCAAAGAACTTATACACAAGACCCATGGACATGAACCATGGTATGGGGATTGCCTAAGGGAGTATGGAGTATTCAGTGGAGTGGAGCAAAAGGGAAAAAATGGGGCAACTGTAATAGTGTAATCAATAAAATATAATTTAAAAATAGACATAGGGTAGAAGAATGGATAAAAACTAAGACCCATCTGAGTATATGGATCATTTAAGTGCATACTCTATGATCACGCACATGGGAAGCCCCTTTTGAGGAAGAGTCCTAAACCATATAAGAAGTATCATTCATGCAGCATATGGGACCAACACATGATGGCCTCAGTCACATTTTAGAGTGCTGTGGCCCATCCAAGCTGCACGTGGGGGCCTGGATGCTCTTTGAAAACATGGGTGCTTAATCCATTTCAATGGATTGCAGAGGCCAACATGATGTCAGGGCCAACATGGCAACTGATGCAGCCAGTCCAGAATCACGACCTTCCACCCGCCTTGGAGGAGCAGGAGGTCAGCGCTCTGCCTGTGTTCCGTGCCTGGGACAGTGGGGCGAATACCACCCAGCAACCTGGGCTTCAGCTCATAGTCCTGTGTGGACGCCGCTCTTGTAGCTCTTACTGCCAGGGCAGCTTGAAGGAAAGGGTTTGAGGAGACCATTTAACTTAATTATTGCCAGTTTGAAGTGTCTTTGTGAGTACATTAGGCCCAGATGGAACATTATGGAAGGCGAGGAGATGGGGTCACACTTAATCTGTGTTCCTATGGAAACTATTTCAATATTTTTGTAAGGATTTTTATTCAGTTTTCAAACACTCCTGAAGAGTGCCCTTCAGCTGCCAAGCAAGCACTTGTAGCTTGTACATTGGCAGAATGGGCCAGAATTTAGTGTTACTGTTTAAAAGACAAAGTACCATGAAAATTAAAAGAAATTAAGACCCATCTACATGTTGCCTACAGGAGACTCACTTCAGATTGGAAGTCTCATGCAGTTAGAAAGTGAATGGATGGAAAAGCTATTCCATGCAAATAGAAACCAAAAGAAAGCTGGGGGAGCAAGACATATAGCAGACAAAATAGACTTAAAAACAAAAATGTAAAAAAAAGACAAAGAAGGACATTACATTATTATAAAGGTATCAATCCAAGAAGAGAATGTAATAATTATAAATGTCTATGTACCCTACACAGGAGCATCCAATTATATAAAGCAAATATTAGTGACCATAAAGGCAGAAATAAACAGTAATATAATATTAACTGTAATATCCCACTTACTTCAATGGATAGATCATCTAGGCAGAAAATTAAAAAGAAAATAATGGCCTTAATGGTCACACCAGAACGGATTGATTTAATAAACATTACTAGAACATTTCTTTCCAGGATAGATCACATATATTGGACCTCTAGTTATTCTCCAGAAATGAACAGATCTATTAGAATCATAGTCAGGCTGTGCCCTGACCAATGTGGCTCAGTTGGTTGTCCCACAAAGCAAAAGGTCACCTGGTCAGGGCACATGCCTGCGTTGCAGGTTTGGTCCCCAGTCGGGGCATGTTTGAGAGGCAACAGGTCGATGTTTCTCTCTCACGTTGATGGTTTTCTCCCTCTCTTTCTTCTTCCCTTCTCCTCTCTCTAAAAATGAATAAATAAAATCTTTGAGAAAAAGAATCACAGTGAAGCTTATGTTTCCTCAACATTCTAACCTGACTACCTAGAATTCCACATTTCTCTGTTCAGGAAAGAGAAGACTTTCCTGGTATCAATACTTGTCTGAACTTCACCTAAGTTTTCTTCAGCCATAGGCTCTAGGCCTATGACTGCCAAGTTGTCCTTAATAGCTCAGACTTTCTGTCTAAGATGTTTCTCCCATCTAGTCCAGGACTGCTTCATTGCTCCAGCCTTCTGCTACCACTCCCCACCCCAGTCCCAACTCTTAACACTCACCTCAAATGCTGCCAACTACACGAAGGCATCCCTGAGCTTTCTGTTCTCATCATACAGAGGAATGAGTTCCTCCACACCAGATCCCTCGTGGCCTGCAGGATCCCTTGTTTTCATTCAGTTTGTTTTTCACTTGTGCTGTAATCCTGGGCATATCTCAACCTTCCTACTGATTGCAAATTCCTTTAGAGTCATCTCACTTCTTGTAACACTAAAGGCTGTGATCAACAAATGAAATTGAATTAAAAAGAAAATAGTATTTTTTTACTATTGGAATTTAATTAAATGTAATTTAATTTAAAAGACAACAGTATTTTTACTATCAGCATTTTGGTAACTGTGTGCTCCACCCCAGTACTCAGACAGGATAGGGCTTAATGGTTCGATGAAGACAGGTGTAATTATTTAAGCCTTCCTGGAAAGCAAGTTCCCTTTCTTTCTGTGACAAAAGGACCAGGCAATCTTGGGTTAGGAGGGAATTGAGAAGATGGGTCTCAGGACTGGAAGACTTTGGGAACTCAGAGAGAAAAAGCCTTGTGTTGCTGGTGTCAGAGAAAGATGTTTTGCTGGGAGCAGATACCGATAGCATACTAAATGACAGTAATAAAGCAAGAGCCAGATGCTGGACTTTGACACCTGTAACTAAAAGATGTTTCTGCAGCCTGCAAGGAATTATGTTATCATTGCCTTTATTATTAAGCAGCTAGTGTTCCTGAGAAGCCCCAAGCTTTTCCTTCCTTTATACTCTTAGCGGGGATATTTATTATTGCTGTCTCTTCTCATTTGTCTGCTGGGATTATTATCCTGCATGACTCTGTCTCCAGCCTAAACTGCTCCTTGGGGGGATATAAATATGCCAGACCCTCAGCAAGAGAAATGGTTTCCTAGTGCAGACTCAGTAATTGGTGCCCCCATGAAATCAGAAGTCAGTCTCTTGGCATAAAACTGTCATTTCTATAATCTTTGAATTTCATGAAAGTTTTTTCCCCTATTAGAACTCTCTTTCATAGGCATACTAAGAGGGAGGCAATGCCTCAGAATCCTTTAGAAGCTCTTTTTCTCATTGCAGCACCTGGCTCCACTCTGTACCAGTGGTGATAGCCATGTTTCCAGCGCCCAGTTAATGAACAAGCCATGTGCACCCACACTGCCTTTGCAGGTGGTGTAGGAAAAACTGCTCAGTCCAGGAAGGAGTGGGCCCACCAAATCTGTGCCCTAGAAGCCATGCAATGATCAAGAAACCCCATTAGACTATAAGTGTGGTGAGACAGGCCAAATCTCATAAAAGCTCACCTGAGACTGAAGTTCCTCCTGCAGCAGCCACTACCCAATCATGGACTTGCCTGCTCTCCTAAGCCCTGCTGGCCCTGGCCAGACTTGATTACAGATTGGGTGCAAAGACAGTGTCTTTTATCCAGTTAGAGCTGCAGTTCACGCATATGGGAGCCAAGTTAGATCTGTGATGGGGATGGCCACTAGGGGAGCACTACACCAAAGGGACTGTGCAATTCATAACCCTACAGGGAGGTGCAAGATATCACCAGAGAGAAGGCCAAGGCCGAAGGTCTAGTAGTGCTTCGTTAGAATTCTGCCCCAGGGAGCTCTGGCTTACTTTTAAAAAACTAAAACATGAAAATTAAAAATAAATGTGTATTAGCTGTAAAGCCAAAGGTAGCTTCTATCTCTCCAAAATACATCCTGCATCTGACTACTGCACCTTCTCTCCCTGGACTACCCTTGTGCAAGCCACCAACTTCTCCCCTCTGAACAAACACATTGGGTCTCTAACTGCTTTCCCAAGTCTATTCTTGCTCTATCTCCAAACAGCTCTTCACCCAGCAGCCAGAGAGATCTTAAAAAGTAGTTTGAATCAGGTCTTTCTCCTACTTAAATTCTTCTGTTGCTTTCCCAGGAACAAAGATGCAAGCTCCTGGCGACAGTCTGTAGAGCACCACACAGCTGCCACTTCCTCTTGCTGCTCTCCACCATCTTTCCCTTGCTTCACTGTCAGTCAGACACAGAGGCTCTCTGGTTTCTGAAGCATGCCAAACGCACTCAAGATTGGGCATGGTGCACTGCCTATTTTCTCTTCCTAGAACAACTTTCCCCTAGATCCCCACATGTGGCCCTTCTCCTCGCCCCAGCTTTGCTTGGATACCTTGAGAGCATCTTTCCCCACCACTCAGGCTAAAGGAATCCTTCCCCCTAATCCTTCTCTCGTGGGTGGCTGTGCTTAGTTTTTTTCTTCACACTTACCCTTATTTGAAATTTCATTTGTTTACATGTTTGTCTTCTGACTCTTTCCAATAGACACAGTGAGAGAAAAGATGTTTAATTGTCTTGTTAACAAATGTTATCCCACGGGGAAGATGATTAATTAATGTTGTTTGGATAAACGAATGGTCTACACCAGGAATTAATGAGGGTGTTCTGACTCCATAGTAAGCCTATCTGAATGCTGCGTTCACTGATGTTGGCAAGACTGGGTCTTAGAGACTCTAGGCTGACTCTGCTCTGGCAGCATTAAGTTACATGTTTAACCTTCTCTCCTGCATTGTGATAGAGATTTTTCCAATCTCTGCTTTTCTGGAAACTGCAGTTGAGCTCAGGGCTTTGGTCCTTTACTTTCCCACAATTTTTCAGAATCGTGGGAAAGTTTTTGGTATGCTTGCATTTGGCATGTAATTTCAGCACTCTGGGATGAATTTGTCCAAGTCTGGACGCTTGCACTGATTAGAAAGACTAGACTGCCCTTAGTGTCCCTTCACTGAATTGGGCTTTCGCTTCCTGGCTCTCACCATAATTGCCCTGTTAGGGCTCACCAGAGAAGCTCTATGCATAACGGTTTGTGGGTGCGCACAGGTCAGGAGTGATGCTGTAACGACATCGCGGGATCCTGTCAGGCCCCAAGTTGCCTCACCATGGAGATCCAGCCCAACTCCGGGAGGCAGTAGAGTGGGTCAGTATCCAGGATCTGGGCTCCGGCTCCCTGAGTAGGCATCCCACAGCTCTGCCACAGGCAGGCGATGCCAACTTGGTCTTCAGTTTTCTCATCCGTCAATGGCCCTGACTTCATAACCTGCCCAGAGCCAGCTCCTCTGGGACAGCCCTCCCCTCTGTTTGTTCTCACTAGCCCTTTCGTGAGCTGGGCACTGCCTCCTGTTACTAACCACATACCCCCACAGGGCCTGTGATCTTTTGCTCCATCTGTAGAGCAACTCCTCTTTGGGGACCTTCACACAGGGATCACTGCCTAGTGTCTGTCACCATCTTCTCCAGATGTCATGTGCCATCTGCCTGGAAGAGCATCCCTCATTATCTGCTGTCCTGTCTATCCCTGGGCACAGGCCCCATCTGTGGCAGAAACCAACTTTTGAACCCTAGACCTTTAGTTTGGAAGGTCCTGTAGCCAGATTTCTGTTCTGATAGCCCCTATCGTTAGGTAAAACACCTGGTGGCAAAGAAAGAGCAAGGGACATTAACCAAGGAACAGGCATGTCATCTGTCATTACTCAGGACGGGTCTCAGCAATTGCTTGTTGCTACAGTGCTGTACTTAGTGCTGCACAAAGCTGTCTGGTCAGACGCAGCACCCACCTTTAAGATTTATAGTACATCCCAAGGTACCGGGTTGGCTTCCTGACACTGCTTTTCCCTCGCAGGCTCTGATTGGCTCCCTCTTAGCCTTGTCTTATTTCTTTCAGACCAGGGTAACTTAGAGCCAGGAATAGCTCTCTTAAAATAAAGCATCTGTCCTGCAGCTGTCCTCAACAGCCCCTGCCTAGCAGGGACAGAGCTTCTCTGTGAGACAGTTCATGTCACAAAGCTTAGCAACCATATTTGTGACTAGCTAATTGCCTGGAACCTCACAAGAGTTCATTAGTTTTGTTCTTTGTATTAATCAAAGAGGAAAGCAAAGTCAGAAGGTGAATAAAGACCTAATCCTAAGATGGGCAGCCAGTGAGGCTCAGCGGAGAGCAGCTGTGAGGAGTCTGGGTCAGGACACGACCTAGCATCCAGGCTCCAGGCACTGGCTGCTCTGAGGCAGAGGGGGACACTGGGGCCATCCTCCAGGGTTAAAGACTCTGGACTGGCAGCCTGCACATGTGCCCGCTGCATCAGGACAATGCTCAGAGTCCTGGAGGATGGGGGTTCTGCGTATTAGAGTCACCAGGACAAATGCTGGAGGTGAGTGTGTGTGAGATGGGGAGCAGTCTTGGGCTGTTTATTCCCTATTCTCTCCTTGGAAAGAGCTCCTTGGGGGACTCCTTCCATTTCATGCAACATGGGAAGAATCGCCTAGTGTCCACATAATTCAACTCTCCATTTTGGGACATACGAAAAGTGAAGCCTAAAGAAGGAACATAGCTTCCCCCAAGTTCAAACAGCTTGTTCCCAGTGAACTTTATACTTGAGCCTCCAAGCTGGTGCTTATTCCCCATCTCAGGCTGCTGCGGTTCCACACCCCAACTCATATCTTTTGACTCTATCTTCACCAGCATGCCACAACACGCAGTGGGGAAAGAGGGAGGAGGAAGCCATTCTAAAGTTCCTGGTCAAATGGGCCCCTGCAGAAAGGCCTGGATGCCCTGTCCTCTCTGTGGCTGGACTTCAGCTGCAGTTTTGCTTCAAAGCCAACAGCAAACCCTGCAGGGTTGGGTGATAATCAAGGGAAACGCTCCTAATTGAATAGAGGGACATGGTTGGTTCCTGGGACCAAATCCCATTGGCCTCACTTGAAAGCAGGCTCTTCAAAGCTCCAATCAGCTGATGATACAGGCCAGATGGGTGCTTCTGGAGAAGGGGTGGGAGAAAAGACTCTGCTTGATGAGGAAAGGAACAGACATGGCCACCCCTCCCCTAGCCAATCTGGCTTCCCTAGTGCCAGGATGACAAGGGCCAGCTGGTGACATTGGCAGGAAAGTGGGCAGAGGAATTAGCCAAGTGCCTGTGGGCCAAGGCCAGCTTGCAGGAGGGGAGCGATGGTCCAGAGCACCCCTCCCTCAGATGCAGGTGCTTACCACAGAGTCTCCCTTACGTGCCTGGCCAGCTGGCACTCCAAGGCCTCCATCAGTGCAGCCTGCAGCATCCTGGACAGCCACCAGCCCTTTTGCACTTGGACTCCAGATAAGGCTCCCTGGGTTCAAGTCCTAGCTCTGCCCTCACTGGCTATATCATCTTAGGCAGATTTTTTCACCACTGTACCTCATTCCCTCATCTACAAAACAGAGATAATAATTGTGTATTATCGTCATCATCATTATAGCACACGTTATTATGACCCATTAGATAGCATGACTCCCAATTAAATGAGTAATAACTAAGTGCATGCTTTTATTACTATGAGCATTCATTTTTCATATTGTTTCTACACAGGAAAAATGGAACATTTGGCTGGCCTGAATGTCTATGAGACAGAGGCAGAGGGGTTCCAGCTCTGGGACCTCTGCCCAGTGAGTAGAAATTCAGGGGGTTCTTCCAGCTTTTCTGTGGTGTCTATCTTCCCCCAGTGTTGGCCCTTTGCAGGGACTGGCTGGGCCATGGGAATTTACCAGAAACTTCTTTCCAGGGTGCTGTGTTTTCTGATTCTTGGAGCATCAGGATCCCAAAACCTAGGAAGAGTCTGTTTTGCTAAGGTGACTGAGTGATAGAAAAGTCTTAGAGTCAAGACACAAACATATCATTTTCTAGCTGTTTGACCTTAATAGAATTCACCTCTCTGAGCCCCAGTTTCCTCAGGTGTGAACTGGACGCCATGTTTGATATACCTCACAGGATTGTTTGCTATCTGATAAGGATAGGATTGACATGTGAGGTAGTTAATATGATTATTTGTCATAGAAGAAGAATTAGAATTCCACACCAAATATTGTGTGGCATCAGACAAGTTACTTAATTGTTATTAAGACTCAGTTTTCTTGTCCACAAAATGGGCTGACTTCACAGGATTATTGCAAGGATTACAGAAAATCTTGTACTGATAGCACTGCATCTGATCTGTTGTAGTAGTTATTAAAAAATGTTGGTGTTGCACCCACCTCACACCCAAACCCCTTAATATGCACACAGGTACCCAGCAGACATGTCTGAGGAGGACAGACACATGGACCCTCTGACAGGAGAACGCAGGGGTTTGGGTGGCTGTCCTCTACAATTTCTGCCATGCAGGTGTGATTTTGTTGCAGAAGTTTCATCTTATATTTCACCTGGAGGAAATAACAAAGCTTTTCTCTCTTCTTCCCTCTTGCCTTTACCCTCTTGTGAGCTTGTATTTTCTCCAAATTCCCTTTTAAAAAACAGCCTGGTTGTCTCTTCTGTCAGAAGTTGCAGTCATCTGTGACTGCCTGTAGGGTTCCGACCTCCTGGAGGAGGTGCAAGTAGATGCTTTCTCCTCCTGAGGCTGCTACCAAAGGGGGTTTGTTGCTTTGAGTTGACCCCATCAGGAGCGGACTGGGAACAGTGAACTGCAGTTAATTAGGAAGGTTTCATTCAGAAGGCAATTGCCCCAAGGCTGGCTTTTGTTCTGGGTTTAAAGGGTGAGGTGGGTGTGGAGGAGTTCAAGAGGACATTTTGGTGACAGTGAGAGGGAAAGAGGCAGCATTAATTCCCTGTCCTGTTCCCCATACTTGGGCTCCTGTTGGCAGCAGAAGGAAAACTGTGTCTTCATTTCCTTGTTTACATGAAACAGCTGGTACCATAGTTCCCTTTGGTATGCTACAGGGAGTATTCTGTACCCTTCACATATCCTTTGCTAACAGGTAGAGTCCAGCCAACGGCCCTTGGGGCCAGATGATTGCTCCAACGGGGCCAACAGCTCAGCTCCATTTCTTAGTAAATTGGGCAGTAAGTAACATCTGTTCCACAACTGTTCCTTCCCTGACAGAGAGAACTTGCCCCAGCCCCAGCCCCAGCCAGGCTCCATGTAGTACGTCCTAATCCATGGTCTGCCCGTGATCACTAAGGGCTGATGAGATGGGCCCAGGGAAGCTGGTGGTCGTTCATGTTATCGTTGGCTTAATTTGGCCTCTTGCCCATAAACTGTGTGAACTTTAGTTTTGTTATTTTCAAAATGGGGAAGTGGATACCTCCCTCTTCAAGTGATTGTGGAGGACAGACAGATATATAGATAGATAATGAATATAAATATTAATATAAATCACCTAGCACAGTGCCTGGCCTGGAGCAGCTGCTCAGTTAAAGGAAGCTTTGCATTATATTAATGATTACTATCTTGTCGTTCATTTCTGAGCTTGCTCACAGAGTATCTTCTATTCATTTCCTCCCAGCTTTGAGGGAACAGAGCAGTTGTTGGAATGATTGTAAAAGGCTGAACACGGCATGGGGAGAGAGAAAAGAGGAGAAGAATTGCGCTTTCAGATTCAGCAAAACTTTGCTGTATCACCAAGGTATGTGTTGACAACCAAGTGTTCCACCTACTCTAGTACCACCACTCTTACTGTTCTTAGTTACCCTACTTGAGTCTGGGTGCTTGCTCTGCTCCAGGCACTGTGTCAGAGGTTTGAATGCAATAATGCTGTATTTTTATCCGGCATTACTATGCTGATTTTATAAAGGAGAGAACTGAGGCTTAAAAGGTTAAGCAACTTACCCAATATCCAAGAACTAGTGAAAAAGAGATGGGGTTAATACCTCCGACTGTCTAGCTCAAAAGCCCCTGTTCTTAACCACTGTGTGTACAGCCTGAGTAGCCAGGAAGTTGCCTGAGCTGAAGCAGGGAAGGAAGAACTGCACCCTCATAGCTCTGTTCAGTCTGTCAGCTGCTTTCCTCTTCCCTATGCCAAGCCAGTTGCTTAAGGAAAGGGGAGCCCATGGTGACATGTTCCCCTTTCAGCTGAGGCTTGCATATACAAGATGACTCCCCTGGTCCCCAGAGAGGTCATGCAATCTGGGCAGTCCCACTGGCTGACCACATTTCCAGGGGGCAGCACCATGTTCTCCAAGGATCTGTGTCTCAGGTCACCAGTTTCCCAAATGCTCTGTATGAGGAAGGGTTTCCTGATGGGATGCATTTAACAAGTGAGGTGCATTATAGCCCTCTCTTGGAAATGCATGATGCCCAGAAGCAAAAAAGGTCCTGAAAAGTCTTGCAGTTAAAAAAAATTACATGGTTTACTTTACTTAACCCATTATTTCTCAAATACACTTGGCCATAGAGCCCTTCATTAAAGTGCCACCTGTTAATATGACATGAAGCAGATGGCAAGAAAGGGTTGCCTGTTGAAAGAACACTGGATAATGAGGCAAGAAATCACCACCACTGTAGCTTTAATAGTGTGTGTGAGTCAGTTATCCTCTCTGGGTTGTAAAATGAGAACATTGACCAATATAATCTCCAGTCGTCCTTCTGGTTCAATGAATCTGTGACTGTGAGTACATCTCTAGAAGGTGGTGAAAGATTAACACACAAGGAAAGCACGTTCCTAGCTTCTGGGAATTTAAAATCCTATAAAAAAATACAGTATGGGTGGAGCTGGTGAATGTTATATTAAGTGAAATAAGCCGGTCAGAGAAAGAAAAATACCATATGATCTCACTCATATGTGGAATGTAATGAACAAACTGAACTAACAAGGAAGATAGAGGCAGACTCATAGATGGAGAGCAGGATGATGGCTAGTGGGGGGGTGGTCAGGGGTGGAGGGATTGAGCAGAAAGGAAACAGGACTCATGGACACGGACAATAGTGTGGTGATTGCTGGGGGGAGGGGTATAAGGGGATTAAATGGTAATGGAAAAATACAATAAAAGTATCTTTAAATAAAAGAACTACATGTGTGTCAGAGCAGAGCACAGTGAGTGCTTGACATTACATTGTAAGTCTTTCATTACTTTTGCTAAGTGAATGAGAGAATGTGAAAAAGTTGTAAATATATTTAAATAAAACAAACTGGTGTAACAGGATCTTAACTAAAGGATAAATGAGATCTGAGTAATTGAGAATGTGGTAGGAATGTTTCCAGGTAAAAATAAAATTTGAGCAGTTTCGAAAGGGAAAAGGCTAGTTATTGTGTAGCCATCACAATGTGCCAGATAATTTACACATGTGATGGTAATCTTTGCAACCCTGTGAGGTTTAGAAACGTTCAGGAACCTGCTCAGGATCACACATCTGCTAACTGGAGATGAAGAGGTTGGTGCTAGCACACGTTGGATGTTTATCTGTGTAACAGGCACCATGTTAGAGGTTTTGCGTGCACAATTTTATTTAATCCTCTCAACAGCACTATGAAGAACACATCATGATCCCCATTTTCGAGGTTAAGCTAGCTTGGATTAAGAGAGAAGTGGGGAGGGATTAAGCAACTTGATCAGATAGGTCTCTAAGAGGGCTCTGGCCCTGGATAGTGATATGAACAATATAAATAACACTAAGGTGTATGAAGTTCAGGTGATCTGCATGTGGAATCTCACCTACTCCCAAGGCAGGACCAATTGCTTTGTTCATTTTTCATTCAGAGAAACTAAGGCTTAGAAAGGTAAGGCAATTGTCCAAGTTGACAAATCTGGTAGAGTGGGCCTGGGGCCCTGGCTGGGTGACTCAGTTGGTTGGAGTGTCATCCCATACACCAAAAGGTTGTGGGTTCAGTCCCTAGCCAGAGTACATGCCTAGGTTGTGGGTTCAATCCCCGGTCAAGGGCACGTATGGGAGGCGACCAATTGGTGTTTCTCTCTCACATCAATATTTGTCTCTTTCTCTCCCCCTTCCTCTTTCTGTCTAAAATCAGTTAACAACAACAAAAAAAGAGGGTGGAGCTGAAGCACCTACTCCAGAGTTCAGACTCACTCACTCTGCTGCCTGCTTCTCAAGGGTCACATTTAGGAAAGCAACTCTTCTTGACTTACAGTGTAACTCCAAGGGCACTTCACCATTCTCTGAGTTACCACAGTGCGTGCAATTGTTAAATAGGTAGGATAACTTTCCAAAAGAGGATATATGAACACATGCAGAATATGGTATTCCACTGAGCAGGAAGGGATGTGGCTCTGATGGCACCAATGCCATTGCCCTGGGAAGCAGCCCAGACAAGCTCTGTCACCCGAGTCATGATATGCCCCAGGGAAGAACATCTGTGAGTGAGCAGACTCTGACTCTGCCAGGGGTGAGTGTCTGGGAAGGCAATTAGTGCTAGAGCCCTCAGTGGTCCTCCAGTCCTCCGGTGAGAAAGCCCTTCTGAGGGACAGGCTGATACTACCAGGTAGCAACTTAGTGTAGGCTAAGAAGCAGGTGGGGGAAATGTATTCTCTTTTATGGCTACTGTGAAAATATGTGTCAGACTGGTCAGAATGCAGTGGGGGATGGAGAGGAGTGTGGAAAGTAATAAGGGAACAATAGGGGTTTTATACAGCAGATACTGTTGGCTGGGTCTCTGGGAGACAGCAATGAAAAGGGACTTGGACTTTTCATTTTACTCTTTTGTGGCTCCAGCATCGCTGCACCTTTGGTCTTTCTCATTCTTCACAGCTTTTCTGGGAGAGGGGAGGGTTCAGCAGTGGCCATGGTGAGAACAGAGGGCTAATCTGGAAGTCGGTCAATTATGTTTTTTTCTTGGTGGGCTCAGGGGACCTGCCAGAGGGTCATGGGTGCTCTGGGCCACTCCACAGCAGGCGTGTTCTGTTTCAGGTGTGGAAACTTGGATGTGTGGCCCTGGGATAACTCATCTCTCCACTTCCGGAGCTAGCAGTGTGATCCTGGGTGAATCCGTGCACCTCTCTGAGCTTCAGTTTTCTCATCTGCAAATACTGCGCTTTGACCGTGATGGCTCTCTAGGTTCTTGCCTGCTTTGCAGTGCCGAGATTTCAGCCCCATCCTGGAGAACCCCCGGGTCACCTGTGGACCCGCGCCTTTGGAGTTCCCATTCCCCTTCTCCAGGGCAGGTGTGAGACGGTAGTCTGGTTTCCAGATGGGCTGATACCTCCTTGAAGCCGCCAGGCAGTGGGGTTTCTGGGACTGTGTCCGCAGTAAACTTGATGGCTTTAAAGGCATAGTCTGTCCCCGAGTTACCCTGCGGTGCTGAAGGCTGGAGCGAGGCAATCCCAGGTGGCAGGTAGCCGGCTTTGCCTGGGGGGCAGGCGGGGTGAGGAGAGAGGAGACAAGCTGAGACTGAGCGGAAACACGGAGGCGGTCAGGGGCGACAAGGGAGGATCGCAGAGGCGCGGGGAGGGGGTGTAGATATTTATAGTAAGAGAGACCGAGAAGCGGCAGCAAATAGATCCCGGGGCTGCGGGGGCCTCACCGCTCACGGAGAGCGGGGCGTACCCCACCGGCTCGGTTCCAGTGGCGCCCTCCGGCTCCGCGCTCCCCTCCCTCCTTCAGAGGGGGCTGGCTCTGCTCTCTGCAAAGCCAGGCTTGGGGGAGCACGGCGAGCGGTAGTCAGCAGCCAGTGCTGTGTCCTGGCCGCTGCCCATCCGCAGAGCCCTGCCGATCTGCCCCCATGAGTGCATCCTCTAGCAGACCCAGGTAAGAACTTTCTGACCTTCCTAAGCCCTGGCAGGAATGCGCCTGGATGCAGGGGTGACAATGAGGGATCCCGGGGCTGCTGGAGGCTGTGGAAATACCAGGGGTGGGTGCGGGGCCCGCTGTTTGTTCTCTGAATTTTCTTAGCGCAAGCTCCAAGTTCCAGAGAGCACGGTAAAGCTATTAACATGGACTATGGTCTGGCTGTGGTGCCCCACCTGAGTACTGGTGTCCCCAGGAAGCCACTGGGACAGACTGCCTCCTTCATCAGTTTCCAGAGGAGACTAAGCCCGCTTTTCTTCCATTACTTCTGGACAGGCGCTTGGACAAGTGGTGAGGGCAAGGCTGTGGGCTTGAGACCGCTTCTGCTCCTCGGCAGCATCCAGCAAAAGTTTGAACTGGGGACCCTCGCCTTCTGTCTTCACACAGGACTTCCCTCCCACATGACCACCCTCATCAATCTCATGCCTAGTGCCCTTGCTTGTGGAAGTTCAAGATTTGAAAGAAAGACAGCAAACATGGGATTCCCCCCTAGCAAGACTAGGAAAAGGTTCTGCATTTTCTAGTGTCCTCCTAGGGAGGAGGTGGGCTGATTAGGAATGCTTGGCTTGAAACTAGAGCTGCATGGAGTCCCATCCCAGAAGAAACTGAGTTACCTTATGGAGCAGATGGAGGCATGAGAAGGTGTGGCCATTAATTAGAGTGAAGTTGTTGGAGAGCAAACAACTTGTTTGCATCCATCGGCCAGCTTCAAGTCTGGAGACATGCTGGTCCTTGAAGAGTTTGTTAGCAGGGCTCACAGGCTCCAGGGCCACCTAGGGACAAGGGGGTGATAGTGTGCTCCTGGGCGGTGTGTCCTTGTGGGTCTGCAGCAGTGGCGAGCAGTGACCACGTCCCAAGCCCGGAATTAAAGAGGGGCAGGGTGCAAGGATTGTGCATATCACATGTAGTTAGGAAATCCCTCCTTTAATCTCAGGATTTTTTTAAGACTTATAGAAAAATAAAATGTTTTCATGACAGCAGCAGATGTAAAACTCCCCCCTCCGCACCCCCGCACACCACTGTGGGCAAGGACAAAGAAACTTGAGCGAGAAGCTGAGCTTTCTCCTCTGCCAGCACCTCTGTGGGCATGCACCTTTGGGAGATGCAAACAGTGCTATAGATGAGGAGCCTGCAGCCTGCGGCCTTTTCAAGAGGGGCATATCTCAGCTGGGCTTCTCTCTTTAAACTCAGAAAAATAACATTAGAAACAGTTTGCAAATGCTGCCTTTGTATCCCCCACTCCAAGGTCCCATTTTGCCCTAACTGATCTTGAGGCTCGCTGTGGAACAGGTACCCTCAGAGAAAGATATCCATACTTCTCCAGTGTAAACTGCTTTCTCTCTCTCTCTGTCTCTTTCTGTCTCCCTCTCCCTCCCTCTCTCCATCCCTCTCATTAAACAGCATTTAGCAGGTTAGAAGGCAAAATACAGACATGTGTTTCTGGTGTGAGCAAATCAGTCTTGTGCTCTGGGTGAGGTTAACAAATATTCCCTCTATTCAGTGGTGCCCCCACCTCTGTTCCTTACTTGAAGATCCTGTCTCTTGTTCACAGCTGGTGTCCCTAGCCATGCCACCTTACCTTCGCAGCTTCTCACAGCTTGAACTGGCTGCCTTTGATGGTGGACAGTGAGGTTGCAGGTGGGG
Source organism: Tonatia bakeri (assembly GCA_004024845.1). NCBI lineage: Eukaryota > Metazoa > Chordata > Mammalia > Chiroptera > Phyllostomidae > Tonatia > Tonatia bakeri. The sequence continues at coordinate 98,231 of PVIA01004524.1, forward strand.
TCACCAGTGTTTGTCTGAGGCCCTCTCCCTTTGGCTCCTTTACTTTGTAACTTGCCTAGAAGATCGTGTCCTCAACATGCAACTTGGGCCAAGAGCTCTGCTGGGCATTGTGGGTGTTCGGGAGACCCAGGGTGTCCAAAGGGTATGTGGAAATTCTGTTTTTTTTCCTGTCCACCCTCAAAGGCTGTTTGGCTTTGGAGATTTGGGGTTGGCTCTGGTGTTAGTGTTAGGAAGAAACCATTCTGAGCAACTTATCGGTTACCTAGGCAAAGTGGGGTGCTGCTGTGGGGCCCCACTTTGACACTGTCACCAAATGTGAGTGCCTTGTTTGGTCTTTTTAAAGATCATAGCTGTTTGTAAAGATCATAGGCCTTGAATGAAATCACATTCTAGACGTCCCTGCCAGCACTTTCTAGCCTTTACTTTTGGACCGTACCTGTCATTCGATGTCTCTGTAGACTCTGTAGACTCAGCTCACTCTTGACTCCTGTCAGCGCTGTCCCATCACATACATCTGGAATCTTCCACTGTAACTGCAATCGTCACCCCAGGGTGCAGCTATACTCCAGAGGGGTTTCCACTGCCCTGTCCCCCACCCCCAGCTATTGCTCCTCACAGGTGTCACGCAGTAGCCTGCTGCTTGTGGCTTTGAGTTGTTATATACAATTCTGCTGTGAATTGTCACCCATTCTACTTGCCCAGTTGACGGGGTGCTTTTCTCTTGGGGTGCTTTCTGCAGTTTATGGTCTATTTTTATTTTCATTGTTCTTTCAACTTAATTAGGATCTTTTCTTCCTCCCATTTCCCCTCTTTACACCTGTAGAACCACATTTCATTTTTGCCTAGGTATGATCCTTCTTCAGATTGTACTGAAGTTATCATTGCTTTGATTTAATTCAGAACCCTCATGTGCACACAGCAGAAACACTACATGTATCTTTTAGGTGTCTGCGTTCTGTATCCTCTTTATTTTGTGGTATACAAGACTCTGGCTTCTAATGGATACCCTAGTATCTACTCTGCTTTGTACCTGGTGGGTATGCATTGCACATCTCCATAATGAATGAACACTTCCAATAAGAAGCGGGGGGGTGGAGACAGTGTTAAGGCAGAGAGTCTGGGGTCTTGAGTAGGCATGTGCTATTCTGGGGGTCGCCTCATTTGGTGTGGGTGAAGATAGAGGTCTTTAGCTAGGGGAACCCTTGTCAGTGGACTCGAGTACAGATGTGTAAGGTAGCAATACAAACAGGAATTTAAGTCCTTTTCTAGAGTGAGTTGACGTTGATGAATCTGTGAGTTAGTGATCTGCTAACCACCTTTTCCATTAGGCTCTCCTCAGACCAACAGTGAGGTTCTCTTCAGAGAGAAAGTTACTAGTGATTTATAGGGCTGGGGAAGGACGGCTCCTTGGTCATCGCCACCACAGAAGAGGAGCCTGTTCTAACAGAGTGAAGAAGTTAAACTGCATCGGTTCCATCAGCAGTACTAGCAGACTTGAAACAGTCTGAACCTTTGGTTTCAGACTAGGTCAGATGTTGGACCCTTTCTGAGACACTAACGGACGTGAAGCAGGAAGCCTCTCTCCTCCCTCAGCACCTGCACAGCTTTTGGCGCAGCTCTGGAGCCCCTGGCTAAAGAGAATTTCACTTTCTGAGCCAGAATAAGGTTGAGGTGGAGTTGGCTCTTGGCTCAAGGGTCAGAATTAGAAAGTGCAATGTGAACATTTGTTTTTTAAAACTGCACAAAACTAAAAATTGATTTCTACAAAACACAAGACCAGTGAGGTACTACCTGCCTTCCCAGCCCACCAACACTCACCCCCACACACCACCAAAGTTGCTGAGGTCCATGAGTAATAAATACAGTTGACTAGATGAGGGGTATGAAAAGGGCAGCCCCTACTGCTCATCTGCCCTTTCATCCAACTGATCTCTGAAATTCTGTCTTTCTAAACATGTTCAGTGTGTGGGACTTGGGGAAGAGTAGGAGACAGAGATAGGAGAGGGGAAGAAGGCAATTCCTAGAAAAGTTCGTGAGACCAGGTTGCCTGGAGACAGACTGCCCCGGAAAGCAGGGGTGGCGCAGGCCTCGTGGCAGTGTGGGAGGAGAACCAGTCCTGAGAAAGAGGAAAAGAGAAAAGACACAAAATGATGACGGGCAGGAGAGCTGGCCGCTGAGGGAGGAAGAAGGTGAAGTGGGAGGAGAGACAGGAAACAGATGGAGTAAGAGGAAGACACAGACAATAAGTGCAAGGAAAGGCAAAGCCGGGGAAAGAGCAGAAGACAAATGAAAGCAACACCTTGCTTTCCTGATTTTTCTCTCTCCCCTTTTCCCCTGACAGAGGGAGAAAGCCAGTGACCAGAGGGACACATGGTTTTTGTGCTGTGGGAACCTCCTCATTGAAGCTGTCAACCCTTCGTGGCAGCTCATTCTATTTTTACATTTTGCAGAATTGAAATTAAACAAGTGACCTGTGAGGGCGTTTTCATGAAGATTTTATCCTGCACACCCACACAGCTAGTGCTGAGGTGGCTGAATATTTAGTATAATATTCCATTTAATCAGATAAAAAGGCATCCTCCAGAGAAGCTGGGCTTTGCTAGCCTGTGAAGAGCTGCTTTGACGAGGGTGAGAAAAGACAGAAAGGAACCTTGTTCTCTGCCTCCTTTGGGCTTGGTAGCAGGAAGAATTCCAGTTAACTGAATTCTGGAGGACCTTAGCATTCTTCCTCCCACACTTTTATTTATTTATTTTTTCTTTTTTCATTGGGTTTGATTCCAGCCTTTTTGGTTCAGTTCTCCTTGGAGATCTCATTGATGACCAAAAAAAGAAAAAGAAAAGAAAAGAAAAAAGAAAAAAAAGGTTCTCTTTGATTACACTTACCCCGAGTGAAAGCCTTGGGCACTTGCCCTATCTGCTGGCCTGGTCAGGGGAGCTCAGCACTCTGCTGGTGGGACAGTGCTTAGGCAGCAAGAATAAATTGTTTCATTCCTCATCCTCTGTTAGAACAGGGAAGATAAGGAGTTAGTTGGTTTAGACAGAGTTACTACCTTAAATCCCAAGAGACTCAATAGCATTTAAATGTATGCCTCTTTGCACATAACCATTCTTTTGGAGAAAAACAACAGCAATAACAGTATGTGTTAAGGGGACCAATTAATAAGACAAAGTTGGTTGAGTAGATGTAAAAATGTGAGAATGTTCAAAAGACCTGTCACTCCCATATGCATGTTTATGTTTAATAGGGTATTTTGCCATACGTATTGAAAATGTGTGTGCTCTGCTTTCTATTAACCTCTAAAATGCTGTTTTGACAAGTTTAGTCTCCAAGATGGATAGTAGTAAAGGCTGTTTTTGAGTCAGTTCTGGCTTCCAAAGGAGCAATTTATCAGACAGAGGGACTCTAGAGGAAGCATCCCTCCCCTGCCAACTGTTTCCTGCTGGGGGGAAGTGGGCTTCCTGGTCAGAGAATGTGCCCAACAGCCACCAAGAAAGGTGTCCTGTCTCTGACGCAGAGAGCAACTGAGAGTGCTGACACTAGCTGTATGGATGAGTGTTCCCAGCCCCTCCATCAGGTGCCCACGTGTGTTTTCTCTCAGCACTCTTTCTTCCTGGCTGTCTGGTTCTGACAGGTACCCTGGTATGGCTCTGAAGACCAGGAAACTTTGTGTGCATCTTGGAGGAAAAGAAAAACAAGATAAACCCAAGTCAGGACTTCCTTTCCCACCATCAAGTTCAAAGTATGGCCTCCTGGGTGTAATGCGTCCATCTCACACTTAGCCAGTCAGCTGCAAAGGGCTCAGCATGGAAGGTGACCACTCCCTCCTCCGGGCCTGTCCCACAGCCCTGGGGGCCCAATGTCATTGTCCGATCACTATTTTGTTCTTTGTTTTCCCTAGACTGCTTTGCTTGGACCCTGGGACTCTGCACCCAAATCTTCATTTAAATGAATCCCCAGAATGAGTTCCTGAGCTTGTCTGCAAGTAGAGTAATGACCCGAAGTCTTTATCTGAAAGTTACCCTTTCCTGGAGAGGATGACCAGTTAGCTGTCTCATGCGTTTGGACAGGGAAGGAAAGCACCCTGAGCTCTTCATTATTATTATGTTATTGTCACTAAAAATAGCATTCACATTGTGTGTTATTGCTCATAAGTCTCTTTTGTTATCTTATTTAATCATTATGAGTGCCTTATGCAAAGGAAATTATTATAATCTACATTTTATAGTTCCAGACATGAGGCCCAAGATCACATAGGCACTAAGTGGTAGAGCCAGGACTTAAACGAGCATTCTGGTCTTCAGTATTAGATACTATTCTTCCCCCTGTGGATTCCTCCTTACATTTTAAGTTCCTTTTTTTTCTCATAGCCTTTCCCATCATCTCTCATTAGTTCGCTGTCTCTGAAGGTAGGATTTACAAGCACCTCCTTCTAGTTGATGCACAGAGGGATTCCTTAAACTATGGACAGCCATGCAGACTCAGTAAAAGGACTTTAGAATAGAGAGGTAGACCATACCATTTCCATTGGGACCTACTGCCTTTCTTTCAGGTTTTGGTATTTTAATCACCTGCAAATTTTCTTGACATTTGAGTCAAATAAAATACTGAATGAAAGTTAGCATTATACCTACTCCTTACAATTATGATATCCCTCCTTTTTTGTAGATTATTCTGAAGGAAAAGTCTTGCCCCATAGCCTGCTTCAGCTGAATCAGTGGCTAAATAAATTTCTGTAAGACAAGAAATAATAAGAAAATTTGAGGGAAGCTACCACTTCCAACAGAGAGCTGAGCAAAGTCCTTTAAGATTCAAGTCTATAAATCAACCTTTTGAGGTTTTTCTTCATCTTGGCCAGCCATTCCCTCTCTTTGAACTCAGTAGGTGGAGATCAGTCGAGAATGCTAATTTCTGGTCCTGGCTGGTCTGTTGCATGCATGAGCTTCCTGCTGTTTGTGTAAGAAAGTACAAACCCAGGTAAATAAAACTGTGCTGTTTACTTTGTTTAGCAGTTAGACCAACCCAAGCTGAAGGCTGCATTTTGGGTTGTCAAGAGGCAAGAACAAGTTAGCAAGGGCAGTAGGGCTCTTTTCTTAAAAGCATTTGCCCAGCTAAGAATGAAGCAGGAGGATTTATAAAATTGAATTTAAAAACTAATTTTACTTGTTCCTCTTTTTTCTTCCAAAGTTTGATCATTAACACATCTGGATGCTTCATGAATGAGACTAATGCTAGTGCTAGGCTCAACTCTTTTATCTGAAGCCTGATATACATTAGCAATAGCTGAATTTAATTTAGACATGGGCCTTTGGGCTGTCTTATACCTGCATTGATGACACTGTGATCAAGTTTGGACAACTGACCTGCAGGGAGGATGAAAGTGGTACAGACAGGCCTGAAACGGGAAGCGTCCTGATCTCCTTTTCTTTTCTGCAAGGGCATCTTATCTCAACCCGTTGTGGAAAGAGTGTAATTTTATTCTGTTCTTATTTCTGTCATTTTTTTTCACCACATCTTCTCTTCATAGTGCTACAACAAACATTTGTTAAACAAGAAACCAGATGGTTATTGGGATATAGTGTTGAAGAAGATCATTCTTTCTTCAAAGATCTCATGGCCTCCTGATGAAAGATAAACAAAGTAAAAGAATCAACAACACCTTGTTAATGGCTATAAAGAGGTAGGAACAAGGGAGCAAAGGCACGCCGAATCCAGAGTAGGGAGTCGAATCCAGAGCAGGGAGTCGAACTGCCTAGGTCAATCTGAGAAGGCTTTTTTCAAAAAAACAAACAGATAAAAAATGTTTGTAACTGAGCTGCATTTGGAAAGGTGATTAGGCATGCTCCACATAGAGAAGAGTGAAATTGTATTTTAGTTGATATCATGTGCCAAACCATGGAGTCAAGTTTGTGAAGAGTGATGCCGTCACATCACAAGGTGAGCTGCAGGACAGGGGAGGAGGCTAGAGTAGTGGGCGAGCTGGAGTCAGACTGTCCAGGTTCAGCTAGGCGGTGTGGACCTAACAAAGGCAACTGAGAGTTCCAGGCATTTTTCAGCAGGAGGGTGAAAAGACCAGGTTAGTTTTAGTGTTAGTTTCGACAAAACTAACTCCAGCAGCGGTGTGGAGGATGAATAGAAATGGAGAGTCCAGAGGCTGGATGCCATATGGGGCTGCTGGGTAGTCCGGGTGAGATTTGATGAAATCTCAACTCTGGCAAGAAAAGTTGGCAAGGACTATCCAGATGTGAAAATTAGTTTAAAGAAGAGTCATGGAAGTTTGGTAGCAGGTGAGGCCGAAGGAAGGAAGGGGAGGAGCCGCAGGTTGCATTAATGTTCTAGGTTGCTGTTACTGAACTGCATCAATAGCCATGAGTTGAGAAGTGAATGCTAGGCAAGAAGCAGCATTGAAAGAGAAGGTAATGAGATCAAAATTTGAGCAGGATGAAGATTGAAAGGAGTCAGAGTCGAGATGCAGGGGTCACTCACAAACTTCGTAAAAACAGTTTCAGTGAAGTTTTTAACAAGTATTTTTTATTTTTAAATTACAGTTTACATTCAATACCATTTTAGTTTAAAGTGTTCAATGAAGTTTTGAGAAAAGATGGGACAGGAGCAAAATTGTACCATTGCCCAGAACTTAAGGAGTTGAAGAAAGAGAGAGTTTAGGGATACTAACTAAAGTCCTTTTAAAGAAGGGAGGGCAGAAGGCTTTTGAAAAGAGTGGAAGCTCTTGAATATGCTCGTCAATAAGGGGAGAATAAATGGAGAGAAAGGGAGAGATTAAAGATACAGGGGGTGGAAAAGAGACAGCTAAGAGAGTAGGGTCTTTAAGAATTCAAGAAGTAACTATATTGTATTAAATGTATATAAGTGTCAGCTGGTGTGGATCAGTGGATTGAGTGCTGGCCTGTGAACAAAAGGTCACTAGTTTGATTCCTGGTCAGGGTATATGCCTGGGTTGCGGGCCACGTCCCTGGTCAGGGTGTGTATGAGAGGCAACCAACCGATGGATGTTTCTCTCTCAGATCAATGTTTCTTTCCCTTTTGTTCTCTCCCCTCTAAAAATAAATGAATAAAATCTTTGAAAAAACCTAAATATATATATATATGTTTATGTATTAAATTTATATGACATATGTAATTATATATAATTGAATTTGTAGAAGAAAAAATGAATGGGAACCATGTTTGTGGCCTGCCAAGCATTGGACCAGGTATCTTACATTTGTTGATTTAATTCCCATTAAAACCCTATATAGGGAGAGAATAAAAGCCCCTTTCTTGGAGAAAGTAGGAAAATAGCAAAAGATGAGTGCTACTTTTTGAAGTGTAAATGTGAAGAACCATTGGAAGTCACTTCAAGAGATAACTTCAAAAGAGAACTTTAATCAATAATTTCTATTTCCTCCATGAAGAAAAGTGAAGTCATCTTCTGAGAATAAAGTAGGAAGTGGAATAGGGAGTTCAAGAAGAATGGAAAAGTTTGGTGCTGTTTTTTTTTTAATGGAAAAGTTTTAAAGAGTCAGAATTAGTGACTGTGGGTGAGTGAAAAGATTTCTGCCCAGTGCTGAAAGCTCTGGGGCTGAAAGCGCACCTGTGTGGCCCTGCCAGCGCAGCCTGCACTGTGGCCATGAGCTGAGCACAGGACAGCTGGTTGGATCTCTCTGGAGCAGGACATGAATTGGGGAGGTACGTCAAAACCACAACGCATTGGGCAGAGCTGGGGGGACTATTGCTGAGGAAAGCGACCTAGAGGAACATAAAGCCGGAAGATGGTTTTAAGGGAGGGGTAGAATGAGAAATCTCAAAGGATTAGAGGTTGAGATGCTCACAGGTCCTCTGAGATTCTAGGGTTGATGTCTAGATACAAGGTTTTTTAGCAAGATATATGTCAGTGACCACCTACCTTCAGTTAGCGTTGTCAAAGATATTTGTATTATCAAAGAGGAAGCACCCTTTTGTTAAATGCATGACTGAGAAAGGAGAAAGGCTGTGAAGTTTGGCACTAGGTAGTCCCTATCCACCTGGAGTGAGGTAAGTGTGGGCCCCTCTGGGAACAGAATGCTGTGCTAGGTGACATCACCAAGTCGGGATTCTGTGCAGGTGCAGAACCCAGCAAACAGGTATTTGAAGATTTTCTAAAACATGTCATTTTAAGCTTTTCCTTCCTAGGACTTTTGAAAGTTTAAGCCACAGAATTATTATTTTTAAATGGGCTTTATTGTTTTATTTTATATCATCAATGCCTTAAAATAAATTTGTCTCTTCCAGAGAACAGTTCCTATCTCTCATCCTCATGAAATTTTAGGTTCATGAAGTGAATTTGGTAGACCATTCCCCACACCTCCACTACAGCCAAATAACATAATGGTTTCCATTTCTATCCAGTCTAGCATATTCTGTGGGGCTAATTCACCACCAAGCCATGTACTTTCTGCAAGTGCTGGCACCAGAAGTCAGCAGATGCTGGGCCTGCGGTGGCCAACATTCAGAGACAGTGCAGCAGGTGATGAGCCACGTCTCTCTGGCCCCTTCTGACCTGCTCTGTGAGGGTCTCCAGGGTTTGCTGTCCTGACTCTGTTCTCCTCACACCCCATCCCATCGCAGGCATCTCCTGTTGCCAGGGGCTGTTTGCCACATCATCACCACATCTGCAGTTTGGTGCACTTACATGTCTTGTTCTATATGCAAACACCAAGAGAACACGAGTCTCAAGGTATCTGTGGACAATCTCTATCATCTGAAGAGAGCTTTAGATCAGAAAAACAAATGTCTCAGCTATGCCTCATCTACCTGTTTATTTGTTCACTTCAACTACAGGGCACTGAGCAAGGTTTTTAAATGTCCCTTCTATGTCAGCCTACTATCCTTTCTTCCAGGTAGGTCTGGTTTCTTCCATGGCTATTACACTAGGAGACTAAATGTAAGGCTTTGATGTAGATGTCAAACATGATTACCCAGGAAACAATCTGTTAGAGTGCTCTTCCACTAATTTAGCCATTACTTAGTGTTACAATAAGTTCTGGATAAAAAATAATAAAAATTAGGACTCAGTTGCCTTCCATGCTTTACTTTTGTGTATTTCTGTCTATTTGGAAGCCTGACTATTTAGAATCATCTAATTTAACCATCTATAGATTAGGAAAATGAGCTCCCAGAGAAGAGAAGTGAGTCATTTAAGTTCATAAATGTGATTGATGGCAGGTTTGGAACTAGCACCCCTATCTCCTAACACAGAACTTAGTGCCAGAGAAGGATGCTTTGAGGTGGGGCAGAATGGTGTTTCCATTTAGGTGGCCACTTGTGGGGCAGCAGGCCAATTATTCTGGGCCTCAGTTTGCCTTACATGCAAATTATCTGGTAAAGTTCTCACGCTGCACCCACTGAAAATATCCTCTGTTTCTCTAATCGTCTGTGACTGTGTGCTTAAGGGGGAATAATTTGAGCAGGGAAATTTGTTTTACCACCACACATTTAAACATCATAGGCACACTCAGCAAATAAAAATGAAGCTTCTGATTATTATAATAGGGCACCCCCTGTCAACAAGCAGAAAGTTGCTGTGATAATTGAAAGCAGGCCCTTTCTACATTACTGGTCTCATACAGCATGTATGGCAGCAGTAGGGCTTACCAGGTCTCAGAGCCAGATGGTTTGTGGGTTTGGGTGAATTTTCAGTAACAGCACAGATTTCCCTGGTTGTCAGTCTCTGCTCACCTCACTGCTGGCCTGCTAAGGTGTGACAGAGACTGTGTGACCTGCCCTAGGGGAAGAAGTCTGAGCCTCTGCTTCTTTCAGAAGTGGACATTCTCCCCAGTTGCTGCTCTGTCGGTCAGTTTAGTGGATAGATGCTTAGAGCTGCAGAAGCCAGTGCTAAGTGAGTGTCCCTAACTCTGAGACTTTTGTCACCCCCACAGGAAAGGCATACTAGAAAAGGGTAAAACATGCTTAGAAAGAAGGACATCTCCAAGTTTTACTTCATATACATAGGTGGGAGAAGATCACAGACAAGGAAATGTATGGGAGCCAATTAAACTGCTTAAAAGAAAAGGATGGGAATCTTTTGGAAGTTTCCTGGTCCCCCATCTCTGACTCCCTGGAACATGAGTTAATCAGTTATATTGTGAAACCCTCAAAGGAATCATACAGACTCTTTTTGCCAGGGCTTGGAGTCCCCAAGAGTTTAGCTGTATAGAACTCATGGTCATTTTGGAGAATTATTTCCTATTTTGCTGATTATTTTACCCTCTGATTATGCTTTCCTCTGAGAGCCTCCCATCTGGACAAGACATCAGTTAACAGCCACATACTCATCCATGTTAATAGCTTTACAGAATATATACTCAGATGTGCTAGCCAGGAAGAGAAATGTGAGCTGTGGTGGGTGTTGTAATATATCGATGGTCTCTATGTTTTAACTGTTTTTGTGGTCTGTACAAATCTCACTGCTTTCAAAAATGTTATAAATGATGTGTTTGTTGTTTGGTTTGTCCCTGTGCTGTCTGTGTTATCATTTCTGTCTGTTTTTAAGTTACCCATTCAATAATTTGTGTTCTGTCCATCCAATTCTCCCCGCCCCAGTGAAACTGAATCTAGTTTTCCAAGGTAGACCATTTGGCTGTTGTCTTTCAGACAGAAGATGGTAATGTAAAGTAACCTTGCTGCTTACAGCCCCCTTCCTCTCGTAATAAACCACTGTCTCTCTTGAACTTCTAACTGAAACCACAGTCCAGCATTTCAAGGAGCCATCTCTCAAGCATGGGTATCATTAAGGTTCAGAGACTTCTGACCACAGATTTACTATCTTTGGAATAAAAGCTGGAGGGCAGCCCAGCTCACACCCGGTGCAGGAAGGGCAAGTTAAGTACAGTTTTGGCATCCTTCAGATCACTGACCCTACAGGCCCTGCAACCTTCAAGTTTTACTTTGAAGAGAGCCTCCTGGTGCACTTGTTTAGCACTTATTTAAATTATTGCAAAGCAACAGACAGTGACCCTCTGCTTTATTTCAGGATCACCCGGTACAGACCAAATGGGCTCTTGCACTCTGCTGAGTGATTGGGTTATGAGATGACAGATGTGGGAGAAGAAATGCCAGAAATGAGCCACATGAAAACATAATTTAAAGCTCCATTGCTCAGTTGCCCCAGCTTAGGTGCGACACAATGCCGTCTGTGTTCCCCAATGTGTCAGAGAGCAAGAAAATTCTCTTCGGTGAGTGAACCTTCCTTAAAGTAGTCACAGGGTTTCAATAAAAGATGGTTGTTTGACCTTGGCATTGATCCTGGTCTGATCTGTATCTAAAGAATCATCATTTTCATTGTCATATCATCATTGTCATCAATAGTTTTTATTGCAACTTTTACCATGTGCTAAACACTTTGCTAAGCACAGTACATTAATGATCTCACTTAGCTTACAAATACCACTGTGAGTCAGCACTGTTAATCTTCCAATTTTACAGACGAGGAAGCCGAGACATGACAGACTTAATGATGTCCTTAAGGTCATTTCACTAGTGTTCAGAGCTGGGATTCATATCTAGGTTTAATTTCAGAGCCTGAGCCTCACACACAACTCTTATGTGAAACAAAGTCATCGGAAAGTCTGTACCAGGCAGCTCCTCTCTGTAAGGTGCTAGATTGTGTTTATGGGGCTGGGTGTACAAAAGAGTGTTGGGTTCCTGCTATCCCCACATGGCTTCAAATGTTTTGGGGGAAGAAGTCACTTTAAAAATAATTTAAAATATGCTAAATATCCAATATGTAAATAATGTATTAACAAGGAGGAAGTCTTGGAGAAGGTGAAATTCACACTGGGCCTTGAACAGTGGACAAAACTACATAGATGGAAAATAAATAGGAAAAGCATCTCACACTAGACAGGTGCAAACAAGTCTGAGGTTGAGCATTTAAGCACAAGGCATGCTATATTGTGGGAGGGTGGGGCTGGGGTTGATGATGAGTTATCCAGGAATGAAGTATTTTTGTATTCATCTGTTTGGTTAATATATACGAACTGAATGCCTACTCAGCGGAGGTGTTTTGCAGGGAAAGAATGAGAGATAAGTTTGAAAATGCAGGGGGAGCCTTGGCCTGGTCATCCTGATCTGCATGTGTTCCCACAGCCACCACCTTGGTCTCTGCTGCACAGCCTTCAGGGCGCCTTGGGCTCGGGGTTTCTGGGGCTTCTCGCTGCCTGCACTCTTCTGCGTCTCCGCTGCAGCCTGTGCTGGGCCATGACCCCAGCCCTTCCGGCTGCATGGGGGCCCTGCACCTGCGACTGTGAACCACTGCACCCTGAGGGGACAAAGCTTTTGTTGAATTTATGAGTGATGCAATTAAGGAGGAAAAGAAGATAGAGATGCATAAGTCCCTTTCCAAGGTGTGTGAGGTTGGGAGCTGGAAATGAATGGGACAGAAGCCAAATTCGTGTGGAACATTGCTGGAGAAAAGATCACCATAGCTTTCAGCATGAGCAGCAGCATCCCACTAACATTTGTCCAGGGGGAGGAGCCCTGCCAAGAGTAAAGATCGAAGAACAGGTGCCTTCAAGGTGGGATTTATAAAGAATGGTGACAAGAAGGCCCTTGTGCTGGACTGTCACCATCCAGAAGATTGAGGTTGGACAAGAAGAGAGGACAAGAGTGACATTTTCTCCACTAGGGAAGTGAGCTTTCAGTCCACCAGCAAGTATGAATGGAAGGGCATGAATTACACCCTCAACACTGTTAAGTGTTGAGCCTGGGCCTTGTAGGACCACTTAAAGGGTTTCTTTGTGATAGAGGGGTGGACGGCACTTTTGCAGATGAGCAGGTGGAGCTCAGCACAGCCTGGGAGCCCCCGGAGCCCTCAAAGGTTTGGTCAAGAGCCAGTGGCACAGACAAGATGCTGACCACGTTCAATTTATGGTAGGCTTTGGCCAGGGAACAAAACCTACTGTCTTGTCAGATATATGCTTTGAAATGTTTTTCATCCTAATTTATGGAAAATGATTCAAATTTAAATGATTTCTGTTGTCTCATTATTTACTATTTATTTGCTCATTTATTTGTTTCTTCCTTACAAATCTCTTATTTTTAGATTTTTGTATAGCATAATGATGGACAGTACATTTGGTTTATCTCCTCTAAAAGAAAATGTAGGTTAGAGCCTCGATGATGCCAAGTGCAGGAGTTGGGACTTTATCCTGTAGACCCAAAGTTTACAATCAGTTGTGTAGGAGCTATAGATGGATTTGAAACCTTCTCTGACAAAGGTCCAAGCTGGTTGCCCCTGTCATGTCCCCCTTCCCTAGGTTTTTTGAGGCCTCACATTGTGGGGTGGACATTCCCTTGACAAAAACATCCATTACTTTGTATGGAGAATACTTGTATTTAGGTGATGGGAGGAGAAGGAACACCTATTAAAAAGTCATAGAAGGATGGATTGGGGAATCTGGCTACTGTCAAGTCACCAAAGCTCAGAAGGAGTCTGAAGAAAGTGTAGAGGGAAGGGGGTCATGAGTGTTATTTGCAACAAAGAGAAGATAAAATTGCAGACCATGAGAAATTTGATGATTTTAAATTTGATGACTGATTTTGATGATGAGTCTATCAGTGATTTTGGAGAATGTACTTCAGTAGTGCAGGGGGAGGGTTTAAAAAGTAAAAGGACAGATGGTGGCCATAGTAGTGTAGATTGTTTATTTTAAAGGTTCAGTGGCCAAAGGAGAAGAAAATGAAGATGATAACTGGGACACAGAAATGATTAAAGCTTTTTTTTTCAAAGTGGGCAAAACCAGTACATATTTGAAAACAGAGGATATAGACAGAAGAAGAAATTAAAGAAATAAAAAACAAAAGATGTAACAAAAGAAACTCTTCCTGTCCACTGGGATTTCATAGCTTTATATTCTAATAACTACATGAGTAGAACTTTTAAAAACTGGATTCATCAGTGCAGTTATTACCTCCTTCTTATATCACCAGCTCCCAACTCAGTTCTCTGCCCTTACACCATAAGTTCATATTATGCTTAAACCCTTCTGCCACTGCATGATGACTTTGTGGCAATAATTGTCTATCTATTGTTAGAACCATCATTTTTTTTTTCCTCAAGCAGGTGAATTTCCTACTGAGTGTGTTTACAACATTTTGAGAAAATTTCTTTCTATTTGATTGTTTTTCTTTAGCTTCCTATCTTTGTGACAGCACTTTTGCATTATTAAAGCTTTGCCCTTTTGTAAAGATGAATAAATGAGTGAGTGAGTGAATGACTATTTGGCACAAAGATTTATGCACCCAGGAACATATGTGCAGGTGTGTGTGCATACACTCATCTGAAACTCAGTGTATTTCGACAGTTACTTACTGAGTCACTAACTACTGTGCACCAGCGATTGTGCTAAGTGTTAAGGTTGCAAAGAAGAGTCAAGTTATAGGCCCTGCTGTCAGAGAAACTCACTCTTTAGGGCAGAAGTCAGATTTGCAAATAGATACTTTATCTCTAACATGATCAGGGCAGAGATAGAAGTATGACTGGGCACCACAGTAATGGGAGGGGCACTTAGCCCTGCATGTCAGTGTGGAGAAAAGTTTCCTGGGTAAGGTGATGTTCAAGCATTTATATTTTGAAGACTAGGTGAGAGTAGGCAAAGGAAGGTGGGAAGAGCATCCTAAAGCAGAGAAAACATGAGCAAAGTCACAGGGGCTGAAGTGTGGTTCTTAGAGAAAACATTGTTATTTGAAACTACTAGATGTAAAGTAAGAGGGACAGCTTGAAGGAAATGAGATACATTCGGGTAGGTGCACTAGGTATGGTTATAAGGGACCTTAGACACCATGTCAACATCTGTAGACTCTGTTTTATAGACAGTGAAGAGCTATGGAAGAATTTGAACTGGGTAATGTCATGATCATATTTTTGTGCAGATCTAGTCTGGTTGCAAATTATTGATTCAAGAGGATAATTGAATTAGGAAGGTCTTTGGCTTTACTGAAAACCCAACCAATAGCAGCTTCAACAAATATGTGATGATTTTTTTCATGCATAAGAAGTCCAGAGAAAGGTGGTTTCTGGCATTGGTTTAGATACTTAACAGGGCATTTGAGGACCAAAGCTCAGTTCCACCTTACCATCCTCACCGTTTTTGCTTTTGATCCTTATGCTATTAATCTGTGGTTTTGAAGGGCCGCCACTGCTCAGGTGTCATGTTCATGTTTGGGGGAGGAAGAAGAGGAATGTGGTGGTGCCAGCATTGCCTGTCTCTTTTCAAGGAGGTGTGGGTTTTCTCAGAAGCTTATCTGATTCATCCCCAGGTTGGTTACTGAAAATTGACAAATCCAGCTTTCTGCCACAGAACTGACTTCTCTTCTACCTTTTTGAATGTCTTGCCAGGGTTTAATACTTATTTATTCCAACGTCATACTGACGTTAGACATTGTGGAAGGACATGCAGGATAGAGCCAAGGAGGTCACAGAACAAGAATGAGGACTGAGTTATCCTCAAGTTGCTTATGTTCTCTATGTGAACAATTTAAACACTGTGTATGAGAAGGTAGGGGCAAATGTTGTTACTTGAACAGACCCTCAGTGTCTGTATCAAACCCTGGGCCACAAGTCTGCTACAGACTGGGTTCCAGTAACTCAGGGTCAAATGTCAGCACTGTACCTTTCTCAACAGTGTTTTGAGGAGTTGTCTGGCTGGTCTGCCTTCCACAAACATGTCGGGAATCAGCATTTGGTCAGAAGCCCCACCCCTCCTTATTTTCATGAGTATACACATGTGCTGGAGTATACCCTGTCTCCAATCTGTCTTCCCGTCCAGGACATCAGAATGAAAGAACAGCTCTGGCATAGCCATCTTATTGATGTATTTCTAAATCTGAAAAAATATCAAAGCAACAGAACAGTATTACAAAAATGTTTTTAAAAATGGGCAATCACCTGGCTGGTGTAGCTCAGTGGATTGAGTGTGGGCTGCGAACCAGGCATCGCAGGTTCGATTCCCAGTCAGGGCACATGCCTAGGTTGCAGGCCATGTCCCCCAGCAACCGCACATTGATGTTTCTCTCTCTCTCTCTCCCTCTACCTTCCCTCTCTAAAAATAAATAAATAAAATCTTTAAAAAAAAAAAAGGGCAATCACCCATAATCCCAACTCTCTGAGAATCCAGGGCATACTCTCTCATATTTTTACCATGGAAATAATGCTTTTGTGTGTGTGTGCCTATAATCAGACTGTGCACAGTCTTGCATCCTGCTTTATTTGCAGAACCAGAGCTCATGAACATGTGATGAGTGAATGAATGTGGATGCACAGTCTTCGTAAGAACAAGGTGCATGACTTCATCCCCACTGTTGTTTCTAGAAATTGTTTGCTGTTTTCTCTATTTAAATGGAGATGGGACAATGAAGATTATTTGACACATTATTTTTAAGGTGCAACTTAGTCCTAATATAGACAATAGGAAATACCTTCTTAGGAATCAGGAGACGTGAGAAAGATTGGAATCTGGGTGAGCAGGAGTGAGAACAGGATCACTGTAACACCATTCATCCCTAAGAAGAATCATTTAAAAATTTTTTTATTGTGTTTTTTTTCCCATTACCATTTAGTCCCCTTATACCACCCCACCTGCAATCACCACACTATTTTCCATATCTGAGTCCTTTTTCCTTTTCACTCGATCCCTCCACCCCCAACCCACTCCCAGAGCTGTCAGCCTGCTCTCCATCTATGAGTCTGTCTCCATTTTGCTTGTTAGTTCAGTTTGTTCATTAGATTACGCATATGAGTGCAATCATGTGGTATTTGTCTTTCTCTGACTGGCTTATTTCACTTAGCATAGTGTTCTCCAGGTACATCCATGCTGTCAAAAAGGGTAAAATTTTCTTCTTTTTTATAGCTCAGTAGTATCCCATTGTGTAAGTGTCCCATAGTTGTTTTATCCACTTATCTAATGGTGGAAACTCGGACTGCTTTCATATTTTGGCTATTGTAAATAACACTGAAAAGAACATAGGAGTGCTTATGTTCTTTCAAATTAGTGTTTTGAGTCTCTTCTGGTATATTTCCAGAAGTGGAATTGCTGGATGAAAAGGCTGATCCATTTTTATTTTTTGAGCTATCTCCATACTGCTTTCCACAGTGGCTGTACCAGTCTGCATTCCCACCAACAGTGCAAAAGGGTTCCCCTTTCTCCACATCCTCACCAGCACTTGTTTGTTGATTTATTGTAACTGGTGTGAGGTGATATCTCATTGTGGTTTTAATTTGCATTTTTCTGATGATTAGTGACATTGAGCATCTTTTCATATGACTATTGGCCATCTGTATGTCCTCTTTGGAGAAGTGTCTATTCAGGACCTTTGTCCATTTTTAATTGGATTGTTTGGATTTTTTGTTGTTGAGTTTTATAAGTTCTTTATAAATTTTGGATAGTAACCCTTTATCAAATCTATTGACAGAGATATTCTCCCATTCTATGGGTGGTCTTTTCATTTTGTTGACGGTTTCCTTTGCTATGCTAAAACTTTTTAGTTTGATGTATTCCCATTTACTTATTTATTTTTTCTTTAGTTTCCCTTACCTGGTGGCATATATAAGAAAAAATATTGCTACAAGCAATGTCTGAGATTTTACTGCCTATGTTTTCTTCTAGGGTTTTTTTGGTTCTGAGTCTTATAAGTCTGATCCATTTTGAATTTATGCTCGTATGTAGTGTAAGAAGGTGGTCTATTTTTATTTTTCCACATATATCTCTGTCCAGTATTCCAAACACCATTTATTGAATAAACTACCTTTAGCCCACTGTCTGTGCTTGCTTCCTCTGTTGAATATTAGTTGACTACAAAAGTGTGGGTTTATTTCTGGTCTATCTATTCTGTTCCATTGATCTATGTGTCTTTTTAAATATATTTTATCAATTATGATATTACAGTTGTCCCATTTCCCCTCCTTCATTCCCCTCCACCCTGCACACCCTCTCCAACCCACATTCCCCCCCTTTAGTTCATGTCCATGTGTCATAAGTTCTTTATCTTCTATATTTCCCATACGATTTGTGCCCTCCCTCTGTCTATTTTCTCCCTACTGTCTATGCTACTTATTCTCTGTACCTTTCCCCCTCTCCTCCTCCCACTCACCTATGCTAACCCTCCTTGTGATCTCCGTTTCTGTGGTTCTGTTCCTGTTCTAGTTGTTTGTTTAGTTTGCTTTTGTTTTAGGTGTGGTTGTTACTAACTGTGAGTTTGCTGTCTTTTTACTGTTCATATTTTTTATCTTCTTTTTCTTAGATAAGTCCCGTTAACATTTCCTATAATAAGGGTTTGGTGATGATGAACTCCTTTAACTTGACCTTATCTGAGAAGCACTTATCCGCCCTTCCATTCTAAATGAAAGCTTTGCTGGATAGAGCATTCTTGGATGTAGGTCCTTGCCTTTCATGACTTAGAATATTTCTTTCCAGCCCCTTCTTGCCTGTAAGGTCTCTTTTGAGAAATCAGCTGACAGTCTGATGGGAACTCCTTTGTAGGTGACTGTCCTCTTATCTCTTGCTGCTTCTAGAATTTTGTCCTTAATTTTAATCTTGGGTAATGTAATTATGATATGCCTTGGTGTGTTCCTCCTTGGGTCCAACTTCTCTGGGACTCTCTGAGCTTCCTGGACTTCCCGGAAGTCTATTTCCTTTGCCAGATTGGGGAAGTTCTCCTTTATTGTTCAAACCACTTTTTCACTTGTTACTCTTCCTCTTCTCCTTCTGGTACCCCTATAATTCGGATGTTGGAACGTTTAAAGATGTCTTAGAAGTTCCTAAGCCTCTCACTTTTTTGAATTCTTATTTCTTCATTATTTTCTGATTGTATGTTTTTTTCTTCCTTCTGGTCCACTCCATTGATGTGAGACCCAGTTTTCTTTCCATCACTATTGGTTCCCTGTGCATTTTTCTTCATTTCACTTAGTGTAGCCTTCATTTTTTCATCTAATTTGTGACCAAAATCAACCAATTCTGTGAGCATCCCGATCACCACTGTTTTGAACTATGCATCTGATAAGTTGGCTATGTCTTGGTCACTTAAAAGTATTGGCTCTGGGGCTTTCATTTATTCTTCTGTTTGAACCATCTTTTTTTTTTTTTTTTTTTTGGTCTGGTCACGCCTATTACATGTGAGGGGAGGAACCTTAGATGTTCTCCAGGGTGGGGCAACCCAGTCCCTGGGTTGTGATGTTGCATGTTGGGGCAGGGTCAGAGAGGAACAATGGTGCTTGCTCTACTCTCTGTTGGATTTCAGTCCCCTCTGCTGCTTTTCACAAGTAAATCGGGCTCCTCTGGTGCAGGTTCCCATGTGGGTGGGCTTGTGTACATTCTAGGACTCTGTGGGGCTCTCCAGTGAACTCTCCTGTGAGACTGGGAGTCTCTCCCGACACCTCAACCTCCACAAGTGTTTTCAATCCATGCTTTTAGGCTTTATATCCCAGTGCTGGGTCCCTGGGTTGCATGGTTTATCTCGCTGCCCATTTTCACCTGGTTTTTCTATGTGTGAATCTGTGACTGCAGGCAGCCAGTTGCCTTGGTTGTTGGACTGCCGTACAGTTCAATTTTCTGTTTGTTCTGGTTGTTTTTTTGTTTCTAAATTTTTGTTGTTCTTAATTTTGGTTGTGCAAGGAGGCACAGTGTGTCCACCTACACCTCCATCTTGGCCAGAAGTCTATGTGTCTGTTTTTATGCCAGCACCATGCTGTCTTGATTACTATGGCCTTATAATATACTTTGATATTAGGTAGCATGATTCCTCCAACTTTGTTCTTCTTTCTCAAGATCGCTGTTGCTATATGGAGCCTTTGGTGGTTCCATATAAATTTTTGAAATATTTGCTCTAGGTCTGTGAAATGTGTCATTGGAATCTAGATAGTAATTGTGTCGAATTTGTAGATTGCTTTGGGTAGTGTGGACATTTTAATGATGTTAATTCTTCCTATCTATGAACATGGTATGTGCTTCCACTTATTTGTATCTTCTTCAGTTTTTTTCTTAAGTGTCTTATAATTTTCTAGGCACTGGTCTCTTATATTCTTGGTTAGATTTATTCCTAGGTATTTTATTATTTTTGAAGCAATTGTGAATAGGATTGTTTTCTTAATTTCATTTTCTGATACTTCATTGTTGACATGTAAAAATGCAACTGGTTTCTGGATGTTAATTTTGTATCCTGCTTCTTTGCTGAATTCATTATCAATTCTAATAGTTTCTTGTTGGAATCTTTAGGGTTCTCTTTGTGCAGTATCATGTCACCTGCAAATAAAGACAGTTTCACTTCTTCCTTTCTGATTTAGATGCCTTTTATTTCTTCTTCTTGCCTGATTGCTTTGGCTATAATAACCTCAAACAAATCATTTTAAGTGCAAAGACAATCTCTCTCACTTGTGACCTTGGGTGTGATTCTCTTTTTTTTGTTTCTATTTATCCAAATCTTGCCCTTTTGTCTGTCAGCTATTCAAGGAACAGGAACTTTCTTTGAAGGAAATGGAGGAACTTGGACCAAGTCCTTGGAATATGAATTCTCTCTTCCCACAGGGATTGTATCTGGGTTGCTATCCCTGCTCACTCTGTGATTTAGATAGTTGGTATGTTTTAGAATTGCCATGGAGTTATGGGAGTTCAGTAACTGCTAGTTAACTAAAGTAACACATATAGAATTGTTGTAGTTCACAATTCTTGTAGTTCAGTTCTGGAAGTCTTAAACCCACAAAATGTTCCTGGAGTTCTACCTATATTAATCAGCATTATCCTTTTTCCTTTCCATCCATTCTTGAATCATTCCCAAGAACCACTCTAAAAGAACACAAGTGTCTGCTTTGACAAACAAGCTATGCATTCCTCCAACCATTTCTTCTCTCAGCTCCTGAAATTTCTCTGACAGGCTAATAAGTAGGTCCAGTAAGACTGGATTATTGCATTAATTTCCTTTAGACTGATTTATCCTGTGAAACATCTCTTCTGTCTTGTCTGTGCACCTCGCACCATGATGGGAGCTATCATAAAAATCAAAGATAAATTTCAAAACATCAGTGGCCAAGTTAATTGCACAATTTATCTCACTCATGCAAACTGAATGATCAGTTTCCAGTTTGATGAAATGCTCTGGGCAGAAAAAGCATTAATGCTAAGAGGGCAACATGTGTTCTGGGTGCAGGAAAGGGGTCGTTTCCTTGGAGGACCTGAGTCGAGGAGTCTCTTGAGTATAACCTCTCTATGGTAGCACCATCAGGAAAGAGAAGAAGGTAACACATCACCAAGGAAGCTGCAGCGATGTCTGGTGATGAGGAGGCTGGGAGGCAAGCTTGAAGGGAAAGGGTAGGTCATCATCATTCACTTTTCATCCATTCTGGCTTTAATGAAGCTTCTACAGTGACAAATCTCTGAACCAGACATGCTCCCTGCCCTCTGGCCTCAAGTACCATCCAGAGTAGCTGGAAGCGAATGTCCACTTAGAAGTTCTAGTGGCTTTCTGTTACTCTGTGTATGGAAGGCCCTAAAGTAGGAGCTTGATGAAAAAGGTAAGCTATCTGAAGAGAAGCCTCACAAAAGACATTGAACTTGATTGAAGTGACTGTCCTTCATGGCCACATGCTCCTAGAGGAAAGAGGGCATCTGTGTGAATGGCAGTTGTTCTGCCATTTTGTACGTAGCCCCTGTGTGCTTCGGACCAAGTGTGGTAAAGTGTTTGGCACATTGCAGGAACTTGGTGTGTGTTTGTTCCTGCCCTTTGTTCCCCTCACATGGCTATATTTCATTTCCTACAAGCACAAAGCCAAGGGCCTGCGTGTTGTGTTGGACGGAATGCTAGACATGATAATAGTTATCAAAGCTACCACTTACCGAGCATAGCCTCTGGGACAGCGATGTAGGTGAAGGTATTATCTTTCCCATTTACTTCTGAAGACAGTTTGATTTGCCTAGGATCATGGAATTAGTTGGAGGAAGACTTGGCGGTGGAACCCAGTTTCACCTGATTACAAAACCTGTGGGTATTTACTTCTATGACATTTTATTCCTGTGACATTGTGTCTCCAGGAAACAAGACGAACTGGTTTTTATTCCCAGCTCTGCTACTTCCTAGCTGAGTATTTCATGGCCCAGTTTATTCACTTGTCACATGAAAGGGTTTTGCTAGTGTTGCCTGACATTCCTACTGGCTCTCAAGTTCTGTGCATTGGCTAATGCCTATTCTTAGGCAGAATTTTCATCAGCATAATGTTAATCAGTTTGGAATGTAGGGGGGAAGGACAAGAGAAATTCTTACTTCATTTAATTACTATGTATTGAATGCCTCCCTGCGGATACAGCGGAGATCTGGTCATCATGGTCTGGTCTTTGGAATTTACCTGTAGAGCAGGGAAAACAGACAATGACTATATTATAAGCACTGAGCATTATACAAAAAGATAACAGCATATGCAGACATTTGTGAGGCTAATGCATGTGAACCCAGATCAGTCAGTTCAGTGAACATCTGCGTGTGTCCCAGAGCGAGCAAGCAATAGGGACCCAACATCAGAGCTCAACAGTCACAGTACGCCACCTCAGTTCAGTCTTCTTTCCTATTATTCTTTCCTTTCCTTTCTTTCCATTGTTCCTTTTTCCCACATAACCCAGTTTCAGTGGGGGGTTATGGTAAGAGTGTGAAACAATGAACTGTGTCAGCCTAAAGGGAAACAAGGGGAGAGGGTGACAAGGAAGAAGGGAGAGAGGGAGGAGGGCTGGAGGGTAGTTAGAGGTGTGGGAAGGTAAAAATAATGAATTATAGCTTAACATCTTCAAGGTACTCACTGAAGCAGACAGTGCATGAGAGGCTAGAAGGAAGGGAAAGAAAGAAACACAGATTTACAGTATCTCTGATTTGGAAGGGACCCAGTAAGACAGAAGCTCCATCCTCATGTAATTGTTTAAATCCCATCTATAGCTTCCCAACAGAGCTCTCTCACTTGAATGCTTCCATCGAAGGCCATGTGACTACGAGATAGCTCTGACTGTGGAAAGGGCATGGAATGGTGTTGAGCTGACTTGTTAAAGAGTGACTTCTATTGTCTGATTTTAATTCTGCCCTTCTAGAGATTTGATTCAGTTTTTCTTTCTTCTTCTTCCTCCCCGTCCCTCCCCTCCCACCTTTCTTCTTCTTCTTTTGAGTCCTTCAAATAATTGGAAGGAACCACCATGTTTCCCTGTGTCTCCACTACTATGAACTAAATTCTTGATCTTGATTTATCATAAAACAATGTTTTGTAATCTTTTCATTCTCTACTCCAGCCACATTGTTCTCCTCTGTAAGCACTTTGGTCGGTTAGTGTCCCCTCAAAAGTGGAACCCCCGGAACTAAGCACAGTGCTCCTGGATGGTTGGTTGGAGAGTAGAGCAGACTCTTTCCAAAGACTTGGACTTGGACGTAGCCCAAGGTCAAGGTAGATTTATTTTGCAGCTGCTTTACTCTGTTGTCATATATCGAACTTAAAGTAAACTAAACTTGTGTACCTTTCATAAAATAGCTACAACTCTTCCTAACATACAATTATTTTGCATATATTTCTTTATCCTGTTAACAATGACATTAAGATACTATTGAATCCATAACTAAAATCTAGATATTCACTGTATTTTACAACTCCCTAATATATTATTGTAGTCTAATAACTGTACCTGAAAAAGCAATGTGGTTCATTTGACATTCCTTGGTTTTAGTGAAACTTTACTGGTAGCTATTGGCAACCACTCTGCTTTCTGAATGTTCTTAAAATCATCTTGTGAAATAATATAGTTTTGGAATTCTGCTAGAGATCCATTTCATGCTCACTGCTCTATAATTTGTAGTCTCTGCTTTTTTTCTCTACACTTTTTTTGAAAATTGGGATAGTTGGCCACTTCAGTTTTACATAATCTTTTTTATTTTTTATATTTTACACACATACACAAAACCAGTGGGAGAAAGTGTGTATAAAAGGGCAGCAACATGACATCAGGGTAGTTCATGAGGAAGCACACGATTAGCAGTTCAGTGGAGCAAGGCCAAAAGCTGAGAACTGGGAGGAAGCCTTCAACAAAGGGCTCTGGGGACCAGAGATGGCTCTTTAAATGAGAATCTGTGTTACCACACCCACTTCAGGGCCAGCTCCAGGGGATGCAAGTGAAGCAATTTCCTCAGGCACAGACATCTAAGCAGGTGGCAGAAAACTCAGCAATCAAGATAAATATTAATGCAATGCATATTTGAAGTAATAATGTAAAAAATCCATGGTGAACAAAATATCAAAACTTTAAATAAAGGCATGATTAATTACAGTTTTTAGTAATTTCACTGACTTGTACAACCTCACAAATCAATTTTAAAACATTTCATCACCCCAAAAAGAAGTCCTGCACCCAATAATAGTCACTCCCTAGTTCCCCTTGATCTCTTCAACCTTAGGCAACTAGTACCGTAATTTATTTTCTGTCTCTATGGATTTACTTATTCTGGGCACTTTTTACAAGTGGAATCATACAATACGTAGTCTTTTGTAACTGGCTTGTTTCACTTTGCATAGTGTTTTTTAGCTTCATCCATTTGTGGCACATATCAGTATTCCATTTCTTTTTATCAGTGAATAATATTTCATAGGACATATGGTTGTACCACATTTTATTTATCCAGTCACCAATTGATAGACATTTGGGTTGTGTCTACTTTATGGCTGTTAAGAATAATGTGGCTATGAATACAAGTGTTTGCATTTCTCTTGGGTATACACACCTGGGAGTGGAATCGCTGCATCATATGTTAACTATGTGAAACCTCTCGAAGAATTGCTGCACTGCTTTCCAAAGTGGCCGCACCATTTTATTTTCCCACCAGCAGTGAATGAAGGACCATTTCTCCAGTACCATTACTTATCTCCATTACCAATACTTACCATCTGTCTTTTTTATTATAACTATCCTAGTGGGTGTGAAGTGGTATCTCATTGTCATTTTGATTCGTATTTCCCTGATAGCAGATGATGGTATTTTTTTTTCATGTAATTACTGGCCATTTGCATATCTTATTTGGAGAAACGTCTACTTAGAACCTTTTCATATTTAAAAATTCTTTTTGTCTTTTTATTATTGAGTTATAAGAGTTCTTTATATATAGCAGGTCTTCAAATAACATAATTTCCTTCAATGTCACTTTGTTGTAATGTTAATAAGATACTGTAAGAATTTAACTATTGTTTATATCAATTAACCTAGAGTAAAATTTGTTTCATTATGTATTATTCTACTTAAAACCATAGAACCTAAAAATGATGTTAAATGGGGATTTACTGTTTTCTAGAAACAAGTGCCTTATCAGAAAATTTACTAAAATGTTCTCTAATTCTCGGAGTTGTCTTTTTACTTTCTTAGCACAGAAAGTTTTAAGTTTTGATTATGTCCTATTTATTTGTCTTTCATTGCTTGTGATTTTGTGTGTCACATGTAAGAAACCATTGCCTAATCCAAGGCCACAAAGACTTGTACTAATGTTTTCTTTTGAGAGTTTCATAGTTTTAGTTCTTATATTTAGTTTTTTGATCCTTGTGGTCTGTTTTTAAAAAATAAATCACCTGACATTTAAGACTCGGGTACCCCTTTCTCACTCAAACTTCATGAGACATCAAGATTAGGAGGAAAAGAGTTCAGCAGAATCCTTTCTTTCAGGTGATCCA
This sequence comes from Tonatia bakeri, assembly GCA_004024845.1. Classification (NCBI taxonomy): domain Eukaryota; kingdom Metazoa; phylum Chordata; class Mammalia; order Chiroptera; family Phyllostomidae; genus Tonatia; species Tonatia bakeri. The sequence goes on from PVIA01004524.1 coordinate 123,931, forward strand.
AAGCGCTGTGGTTTTACAAGACAAAGACTTACAAGACATCTGCGGAGATTCTGTTACTATTGCAATACTTGATTTTGAAATGTTCAAATGCGGAAATGTGGGTGATAGACTGATTAACTCCGCAGTTGGCCCAAGGTGATGAAAAGTGTAGGAGGCTGCTGCCTGTCCCCATCTGAACACTACCCTCGGGTGAGCTAGCTCTCTGCCTACAGTCCTGTCCTTCTTCCTCCAGAAAGAACCTTTGGCCTGAGATCCCCTCTTGTCCTCAGAGTTACAGATGCTGGGGTGCCTCCACCTCAGGCCCCCAGTGCTTCACACCTACCTGTCCACCCCACCTCTCTCCTGACTCTGTGACCAAAGGCAGCTTGGTTTGCACAGGGCCTTTTAAAGATGTCTCAGGATAATGATCAGCTCTGTTTCTTCCCACGTGAGCCCCACTCCTTCCTCCTCTGCCTGCCTTCCTTGGAGCTAATTCATACACATCTCAAGATGCTTCTTCTTTTCAATTTTTCCTCTGGCTATAGATAGAACTTAGGAGGTTTCCATGGAAACCCCTGGCCAGAGGCAGGGGACTTTAGAACAGGGTGAGATGATCAAGCTTCCCTCATTTTTGTGGGGCTCTGAGAGTGTCTCCCTCATTCTTCCCCCCCTTCCTCCCAGCCCTTCTTTGGGCAGCTCTTACATCTGTTTTTGTACATACTCTAGGATCCCCTGACCTGTTCAGTCTTAGGACTGAAGAAATGGTAGTGACAATGACCTGTACTCTCTGAGGAAGGTCCCACTGGGTGCTTGTCTGGCAGTTTCAGGGACAGTTCTTAGTGGCAATCCAGGTTCTCCCTGTTGTACCCTGAGGTAAGTCCCAGCTAGATGAGCTGGGTCCCAAATCAGTACGACTATGTTCATGTTATTGGACAGAAATGGAAGACCACTCCTGTACCTCCTGATGGCACTGCATTTAATCTGACACTTAAGCTAACTAACCCAGGTGGCTTTCTGTATGCTGGGCAGAGCTATTCTCAGACTCCTAACAAAGATCTGGGACTTTGGGATTGACACCTGGGTTGATCACACCTGGGTTGATCACACCTGGGTCAATCATACCTTACAAATCTAGTCCAATGCAGTGAGGAATTTTTTTGAAATGTGATAGTTTGAGTGGGAAATGTTTAGTTCCCACTAACTTTCCAGAGATCTAGGGCAGATTTGGGGATGGATGTGTGAACTGCAGCCTTTAGAGGGGCCTCCTCCTTGATATTAGATAACACTTGCATGGAAGCTGTCTACAATGCTTCTCCCTAAAATCTCAGACCGCCTCAGGAATTCAAATCTAAGCTGTGGTTAGATCTGGGGTCCAAAGTGAGGAAAACTTGACCCCTGGTTCTTGATAGATTAGGTCTGACTCTAAATAGGTACTGATACCTCCGAAACTTCAGGCGATTCCTTACAGTGCTGTGGGCCAACCCCACCTTGGGCAGATACTGAGATTCTCTCATGCCAGGTCTCAGGTATTCACATAAAAAAAAACCCCACATGCTGTAACTAGAAGGGATTTTGGAGTCCCAAAGTTCTAACATGTGGCTAACATGTACAAAACATGTCTTAAATGTTCCCAGGAGACTCCAGGAACCCATGAGTGCCTGAGGATGATCTGTGGGCCAGATTCATCAACAAAGCCACTCTCTCTTAAGACTACACTCTTTTTTTCATCATATAAAGTAACCCCCACGCTTGATAAAATTGCAAACTACTGATTTATGGTAAACCCGTCATCTTACAGACAAAGTAAACAGGGGCCCAGGTAGGGAAAAAGAGTGAGGAGGTAACTGGTTTGAAGTCACAACTAGGACCAGAGGCTTCAGATGGGACACCTGTGACTGTCAGTGCCCAGTGCTGTGCTGACCACCCTATGGAGGATGCTGTGTCCAGTGCCCAGAAGTGTTCTCTGATCAGCAAGGTGCGCTCAGAGCCTGAGAAACTACACATTGCAGGTAAAGCGTAGGTGGTTTCACCTTCCCAGAATAAATGAATGACATCAATTTTAAAACTATGGGGGTTTTGATGGGGAGGGTGGGGAGAGAGGGGAGAATGAGGAAACAGCAGTTCTGAGGGTTTCTATTTGTTCATTACCCTTTTGAAAAGCAAATTAATATTTAAATTAAGTTTCTATCACAGAGTGTGAGTCATAACAGAAAGACTGGCTAGTTTCACATTCAAGTCCAGAACTGGGAAGAGCTGTGAGTCTAATTGTAGCTTCAGATCTGGTGCATTTCTCTACTTCTGAAGCTAGATCAGTCAAATCCAAGATTTGTTTCTTTAAGGGATATTTAGGTCCATGATTAAGCCTCATTGATTCTTAAATTGCTCTTGATGTGAGGTTTAAACTGATAGTGATCTCCAAGGTTCAGCTCAACACTCTCATACTGTGAAAAATGCCTCACGTTTTCCATTATGAAGACCTGGCAGTGGGTTGATGTACATGTATGAAGGGATATTTAAGTGTGTGGGAAATAGATGCATGTGGGGTGACTGTTACACGTCGTGAAAAAAGCATTCAGGATCATATGTGACCATGTGGCTTTTCAGGCTTGACAGGACACAGATAGCTCACTTCAGGTAATGGGGGAGAGTTTAACAGACTCTTTTCAAAGATGTGGGTGGGGTTAAGGGAAGTCGCAAAAGGATGGCAAAGCACCCTGGAGGTTGGCAATGCTGTCAGAGGAGCTGTGTGACAGAGCTGGAGTATTTAGCACAAGATGCCCTCGGTCCCCCATGATTCAGCAAGGAGAGGGCCAGGGTCTAATCCACACCCCCATTCTCTCCAGCCATCGAGTCCCGAGGCCAGATCCAACCAGAAGCCAGAGGGCGAGGGAGCCAGTTACATTGTTCATGAGGGTCAACCTCCCAGGTAACAGAGCAAGATGGAGAGAATAAGGTAATAGATTTGAAGGGCAAATGGGAACTATCTGCACTTGGGCAGAGTTAAATGTGGAATAGAGGCTGTGTTTTGAGAACACCTGGGCTCACCTGGACTTGTGCCTGAATGTTTCTCCTTCAGAATCTCTTTTTTCACCCGTTGGTTTTTTTCCCCTCCTATATGGCAGGAAGAACCTTATGTCCAAAGTGTGGCATTTTGATTAGGTGGAATGTACTTGGACTTTGGAGCTAAATAACATTAGCTTGAAATCCTAGCTCTACTACTTACTAAATGTGGGTCTTGGGCAGTTGCTAAACTTCCAAGTTCTGGTTTCCTCGTTGGTAAAAGGTAGGGAATATTAAATTGTCAGGGTTGGTCTGAGATTCAAACACCCCTTTTTTCTATTTATGTAATGTCTGTCTCTCCCAGTATGGTGGTTGGCTTCTGCTACGTGTCTAATAAATGCTGACTGCTCTCATAAATCCTCTATATCTGCTTTGGGTAATGAATTATTTCCTCTTTCCTAAATCTTCCCTATCTTGCTCTCTAGTGGTTCTTCTCTCTTTAGAAATACACTTACATCCTCCTGACATTCAAAAAGAAACCCCTCTCTCAACATTAGTACCCCTCTAATCCACCATAGCATGACAATGATTCTCTTCTGTTTTGATTTTCTTTAAAAGTCAGCATACACTTATTTCCCCAAGTTCCTCACTGCCCCTCAACTTCACTTCTTCAGACTGGCTTGTTTTCTGCCACTGTACCAAGAACTGTCTCAGAAGTCTCTAACTCCCAAATGCCAAACCCGATATCCTCATCCCCAGCCTCTGCCTGCTTCACAGTGTTGTGCAGTCCCAGTCTTGTCTTTCCTCTTGAAATACATGTCTTTGGTTTCTGCACTGGTGTGCTTTCTTGGTTTCCTGTTGGTCTTTCTCAATATTCCTGTCCAGGATTCCTCTCTCCCATTCATTTCTCTTTTCATTCTCACCTACAATATGCAGATGTTGCTAATAATTAGTTATCCAATTTTTCCTCCAATTGTTTCTACTGTTCAGGAGGCTGGGACCTTGTCTGTCTTGATTATTGTGCTTTCCCACCACTTGACTCAGTATCCCAGTGCTTGATATGGAGCAAGCGTTCAACAAATACTAGTTGAATGAAGAAGGGTGGATTGTAATATTCCTCCAATGTTTCTTTCTTAGTCTTCTTTTCAACTGTATGCACCCAAATGAACATGTCCGACCTCTTTTTTGGACTCTAGGATTAGAGTCAGCAAAGTTTTTCTTAAAGCAACTCAGGTGCTGTAGAGCAAAATAGCCATTGGCAATAAACTTACAGGTGTGCCTGTGTCCTAATAAGACTTTATTTGCAAAAACCTGCTGCCTCTAGTCCATAACTGGCAGACCTCTTCACTCGGTCATGTTTCTAATCAGTGGATACGGCCACCTGATTGACTTTGTGCCACTTCAGATTCAACTCAGAGGACCTGAAATTATCTCCTTTTCCTTGATTCTCCAAAAGCCTATCCACTAGCTGTGATATTTAGCTCAGTGTCTATTACCCCTGTTCTGCCAGTTATCCCGGATAGAAACTTGAGTTAGTTTGTCTTTATCCTCTCCTTCTCCTTGTGAATCAATGACCAAATTCCCACCAACACATTTCTGCAATTTTTGTCACTCAATCGCTGCTATAGCTCAAGCTCTCATGAACTTTATTGATTTTTACTTTAAATATTTTTTATTATTTAATTACAGTTGACACACAATATTAATTAGTTTCAGGTGTACAACCCAGTGATTAGACATTATATCATTTACTAATTTGATCACCCTGATAAATCAAATACCCATCTGACACCATACGTAGTAATTACAATATTACTGACTATATTCCCTGTGCTGTACTTTACATCCCCACAACTATTTTGCAACTGCCAATTTGTACTTCCTTTTCCCTTCACCTTTTTCCATCCACCCCCTCCCCCAACACTCCTTCTGCCTGGTAACTGTCAAAATGATCTCTGTATCTATGAGTCTGTTTCTGTTCTGCTGTTCATTTATTTTGTTTTTTAGATTCCAATTACAAGTGAAATCATATGACATTTGTCTTCCTCTGTCTGACTTATTTCACTCAGCATAATACCCTTTAGATCCATGCATGTAATTGCAGATGGCAAGGTTGCATTCTTTTTTATGGCTGAGTGATATTCCATTGTATTTATGCACCACTTCTTTATTCACTCATCTGCTGATGGACACTTAGGTTGCTTCCATATCTTGGCTATGTTAAGCAATGCTGCAATGAACATATGGATGCATATGTCTTTTTGAATTATTGTTTGGATAAATACCCAGAAGTGGAATTGCTGGGTCCTTTTTGTCTCCTGTTATATAGCCTTTGTGTTAAAGTCTATTTTGTCTGGTATAAGTATTGCTACTCCAGTTTTTTGTTTGTTTGTTTGTTTCCATTGATCACTGACTCTTCCCTCTGTTCAGGATCAGCTGTAATGGGGCCCACTTCACAGAGCAGGCCTTACTTCAGCATAGCTCTGGTGCCCACTGAGTTTGCCCCTTGAGGGTGTTGCTTGTGGAGGTGGTTGGGTATTGGTGCTCTGATGTGGTCTATAGTTGTTCACTGGGTGCACAGACTCTGGGGTTTCCCAGGAGGTACAGGCCAAGGTCAGCCACTACCTGTGTTCTATCTGGGGCTACCTGACATAACCTATACTTCATAGTATAACCTATAACCTATATTTTAGGCTATAGACATAACCTATAGATACAACCTATGCTTTAGGTTATACTTTATAACCTATAAAGTGTTGGTTATGTCAGGTGGCCCCAGATAGATCTGCATATAGCTCTGCATATAGCTCCTACTTACGCTGGGTTTGGAGGTGCCCAAGCATGGCTAGGCTGTGACCCAAGGCCATCTGCTACTAGTGCAGGGCCTGGGTCCACTTAGCAAGAGGTACAAGAGCTGGAGGCTCTCTGAGGCCAAATGCTTCTTGGTTTAAAGGATTTAGGAAAATCCAAAGCTTGAGCAAAGACAAGCCATTCATATAGAAAGGCCACTGTTAATAGCTTGGGTGGGCCTATAATTTCAGTGAGGTGGCACTTCAGGGAATCAACAGGGCAGATCAAACTGCAAAACAGATCGATGGAGTCTCAGATATGGTGCCCACCACTCTGAAGCTCTCTGGGTGGAGGACTCAGAAAAGGCATAACAGCCTCTGCCAGCAGTTCTATCTGGGAGAAAGCTGCCCCCCAGCTCTCACCCTAATGCAGACACTTTAGTTCCTCCCTGCATGCCACTGGTGCCTTTCAAGCTGCTGCCCTTGTGCTGGAGCTCAGATGGAGTGAGTCTGAGTAAGTCCATATGCAATCCCTTTAAGAGAAACTGCTTAGGAATCCAGCAGTTCTCACTGACTCAATCCCCACTGGTTTTTGCATCCAGAAGTTATGGGGACTTACCTTTGTGGCACTAGAACCCTGGGCTGCAGGGAGGTGCTATTATGGGGCTGGGATCCCTCACTCTCAAGATATCCCTCCCAATTTTTATTCACCACATGTGGGTGTGAGACCAACCCATTCTCTACGTCTCTGCCTCTCTTACCAGTCTGGATGGACATGGTTTCTTTTTTAATTCTGCAGTTGATGGCTGTTTTATAGTTTCATTGTAATTTTGATATGGTTGTGTGAGGAGGCAAGGCATTTTTACCTAGGCTGCTATTTTGAGAATCTCTCTTAGTGCTTTTAAGATTCTCTCTTTGCATTTAACTTTTGGCATTTTAATTATCATGTGTCTTGGTGTGAGGTTCCTTGAGTTAAAGTTGTTTGGGATTCTCTGTGCTTCCTGGGCTTTTTATGTCTATTTCCTTCACCAGGTTAGGGAAATTTTCTGTCATTATTATTTCACATAGGTTTTCAACTCCTTGCTCTCTCTCTTCTTATTCCAGCACATCCATGGAATGCTTGAAGTTGTCCTACAGGCTCTTTTTTACTATCCTCATTTTTTAGATTCCTTTTTGTTGTTCTGATTGTTTTTTTCTGCTTCCTTATCTTCCAAATCTCAGATCTTATCCTCTGCTTCATTTACGCCACTGTTGATTCCCTGTGGTATAGTCTTCATTCCAGTTAATATATTCTTCATTTCTGACTAGTTCTTTTTTTTTTAAATTAGTCCTAATCCAAGGGTGTGTTTTTAATTATGGAGGCTGGAGGAGTGAGGGAGGTGGGGGAGAGAGAGAGAGAGACATTGATGTGAGAAAGAAGCATTGATTTGTTGCCTTCTGTATGCGCCCCAACCAGGGATTGAGCCTGAAACCTAGATATATGCCCTGACTGGGGATCCAACTCACAAACTTTTTGTGTATGGGATGAAATTCCAACCATTTGAGCCAACTGACTAGAGCTCTGATTGGGTCTTTTTTTATGTTTTCTATCTCCTTTTTATGTTTCCTATCTCTTTGTTGAAGTTCTCAATAAGTTCATTTACTCTTCCTCTAAGCTTATTGAGCATTTATATAACCAGTGTTTTTTTTAAGATTTTATTTATTTATTTTTAGAGAGGAGGAAGGGAGGGAGAAAGAAAAGGTGAGAAACATTGATAATGAGCGAGAAACATCAATCAGTTGCCTGTCATATGTGCCCCAACCGGGGACTGAACCGGCAACCCAGGCATCTGCCCTGGCTGGAAAGCAAACTGATAACCTTTTGCTTTGAGGAACAATGCCCAACCCACTGAGCCACACTGATCAGTGCATGACCAATATTTAGAATTCTGCATCTTGTAGATTGTTTGTCTCCATTTTGTTTAGTGCTTTGTCTGGAGTTTTCTGTTTTTTCATTTGGGACATATTTCTTTGTCTCCTGATTTTGGCTGCCTCCTATATTTGTTTCCTTGTATCAGGCAGAGCTACTATGTCTTCTAGGCTTGGAAGAGTGGCCTAATGTAGATGGTGTCATGTAGGGTCCAGTGGCACAGCCTCCCCTATCACCTGAGCTGGGTACTCCAGGTGCACCTCTTCTGTACCCTCCTGTTGTGGTTATGCCATGATGGCTGTTGGGATCTCAATGGGAGGGATATATCCCCAGACTGATCAGCTGCAAAGACTGACTGAGACCATGTGGAGAATCAATTGTACAGGGGATACCCCACAGAGCAGAACTTACTTCAGTAGGGCTCTGGGGATGATTGAGTCTACCCCTCTTGTAATGGTGGTTGGTGGTGCTTCAGTATGGTCTGAAACTGTCCACCATGTGTGCTGGCTGTGGGGCCTTGCAGAAGCTGCAGACCAAAGTCAGCCACCACCTGTGTTCTGCCTGGAGCCACCTGGCATGAGTTACAAAGTGATCTGAAGATAACTGCTACTTGCACTGGACTTGGAGGTGCCCAGGAGAGACCAGACTGTGAACCAAGGCCAGCTGCCACTAGGGTTGGGTCTGGGGCCACTTAGTGAGAGGTATGGGGCACCCTAAGGCCAGATGCTTCCTGATTGAGAGATTTTAGGAAATTCCAAAGCATAAGCTAAGATGGGTCATTTGTATGAAATGCCACTGGAAACCATGTGAGTGGGCCAGAAAGTTGGTGGTGGGGCAGGGTCTCAGGGAATCACCAGGGCATAGTGAACAGTGTGAACCTAGTCATTGGAGACTCAAATATTATGCCTGCCTGCTGGCCTTGTGTGGAGAGGGCTCAACAAGGGAACAATGGCCTCTGCCAGCACTTCTGTCTAGGAAAAGGTTGCCTCTCCAATTCTCCCTCTAAAGCCAGACACTTCGGTGCCTCCTTGTGTGTTACTGGGGCCTTTCAAGCGTCTGTCCTAGCCCTGGAGCTCAGAGCTGAATAAACCCATGTGGGCCCCTTAAGAGAAACACCTGGGTTCCTAAAGCCCTCCATCTCACTCAGCCTCAATCCCCACCAGTTTTCACAGCCAAGAAGCTATGGGGGCTTCTCTTCCTGGCACTGGAACCCTGAGCTGGGAGGCCTGGTGTGGGGCTGGGACCCCTGGTTCCTCAAGGGATACCTCTGAAACTGACTTTTATCTGTTATATGTGAGTATGGGATCAGCCTGTTCTGCATCTCCACACCTCCTACCCATCTCGATGTGGCTTGTTTTATGTATCTTAATTGTAGTACTTCTGTTCAGCTATATTTTAGGTGGTTCTCAATAATGGTTCTTCTGTAGCTCAGTTGTAATTTTGATGTGGTTGTGGGAGGATGCAAGTACCACATCTACTTATGTCGCCATCTTGACTAGAACCTCTGGTGAACTTTATCTTGAGGACAGCACTCACGTCCTCATCACTAATTCTCACTGTTCTTGAGCAGTTCTGAGTGAGCCACTCTACTCACCCTCTCACACCTCTCTAGTTTTCTGTTGTCTACCAAATGCATGTAAACTGTTTAACATTCTTTCAGGCCTCTTTACCCTCTTCTTGGCTTCCACTAGTTCCTTCATGCCTTTGTTCTTTCTTTCCTTTCATTCTGGAATATCCTTTCTGCCCCTACCGCCTATGATGGTCTTTATACTTCAGGACCCAGATATAATGCTACTTATCTGGAGGCCCTCCTCAGGCTCCGGGCCCTGAGTGAACCTCATATCCCACTGCGCTCCCATCCTGCCTGGCAGTGTGGTTGGCTGTCCATGCTTGTCTCTCCTCCCCAGTGCTGCAGGCTTTTGAGGGCAGGAGCCATGGCACATTCATCCTCATAGATTCACATTTAATTTAAAGCCTTGCACACTGAGGTATTGTTTGTTGAGTTGAAGTACAACTTTAGCCAAAAAACTCTTTACTGGGATCAAGGGATGAGTCCTACTGGTTGGTGGATATCATAGGTCACAAGTGGCAAACACAAGGCCCGTGAGCCAAATCCAGCCCTCCACCTTGTTTTATCTGGCCTGGCACTTTGCAGCACTGAGCTCTTGCTTAACTGTTAAGGAGTAGTTACATTTATATAGTCCTAAAATTACATTTGGCCCTTTAAAGGCAACTGCGAGGCTGATGTGCCCTCTGGTGAAAATGAGTTTGACACCCCTGTCATAGGTCCTTGGCTACAGAGCTGTGTGTGTATGTATAAGGCCAATTATACCCTTCCTACATTTGCCTCTATTGTTTCCTTCCTGTCTTCACCATTATGCTTTGAGGAGTCTCCAATGTAGGTATGGGAAAATACTCTCTCAGTTTCTTCATCCTTCTCTGTCAAGCTGACTTTCTGGAATATCAGGAAATTATATAGGTTATGAAATTCCACAAAACTGAGTTGGAATTCTAGTTTTTGACCTAGCTGACTTTGAGCAGATTATTAAACCTGCTTATTTTACCATTTGTTAAGTGGGGTCCTGATACCAACTTTACAGGGTTCTTATGAGGATTAAATTAAGAATATATATATATTTGCCCTGGCCAGGTAGCTTAGTTAATTGGAATGTCATCTCATATACCAAAAGATGGTTGGCTCAATCCCCCAAACTGTGGGTTCGACCCAAGGTCAGGGCACATATGGGAGGCAAATGATTGATACTTCTTTTTGTCTCTCTTTCTCATCAATAAACATATCCTTGGGTGAAGATTAAAATATATATATATATATGTATATATATTCTTAATAATAAAGAAAAGATGACAGAGGGAAGACAGAGAAGGAGAATGCCTTCTTTCTGTTGTATTTTCTTTCTAGAGTGTTGGACTTGTTCGCAGGGGGTGACTCCCAGCATTCTATCTCCTTGTACTTTCAAGGCACTCGGTCTCCTCAAACCTCAGATTCTTAGCATTTGCCTTTGAATGTGACTAATGATGTCCTTCCATCTTAAGCAACAGAAAGCTGCCCAGTCTCTCCTGGCTGCCATGAATGACAAATAGGGCAGCAGCTAGACAGCACATTTACCAAGGAATCCCTTTCATTGGCTGTAAAGGATGTCTAGCAGATCCTTTACCCAGCGCCCCTCCCCCCAGGCTCAAATGCAAGTGGAGGGTGGTAACGTCAGCTCCTGTTTTGCTATTTGTGAGGGAAACAGGCAGTGTGCCTAGCCCATTCTGTGTACACGGAACCTGTGCATCACGTTCGTTGAGGGACTGTTGGACAAGATTGTCGCCTTTTGTTAGGTTCTTGGAGGGCCTTGTGGTTAGGCATTTTGTGTTTCCTTTAAAGACAGCAGGTGGAATGGGAAAGGTTGAAGTGGCCAGAGGCAGTCTCTGAGCCTCCCAAAAGAGTTACAAATCACCTCAGTTATGGTGTGCAAAGTTGTTGACTACCAAGATGTTGGCATTTTAAGAAGCGTCATCTGGCTTAATGAGTAATGACTCTAAATGCGAAGTATCCCCAGGAAGACTTTTCCAAAAAGAACTAATTTGGCACAGTCCTCATGTGGAGTCACAGCTCAGAGTGGATTGCCATACGCTTCAGAAAGACAGCGTGTTTGCTGACACACGGGCCCACACGCATACACATGCAGTCCAGTGTTTATCATCACAGACAGACTGTATTTAGTAGGAAAGGAGGAACAAAAACTCCCCAAAGACACTGTTTTAGCATTCTTTGTGGGGCAGACGAAAGATGGTCATTCTAGGGAGTGTGGTAGAAAGTTCAGAGTATCCAGCCCAGCCTCTACTCTCCTGGGCCAGTTCCACAGAGCAAGGGCTATGACAAATTCCTTGACTTCTTAGATTCAGATACTAGCATCCCTAGAGGTCTCAAGGTTTTATTTTCTGTCCCTCTGTGTGCATGAAAACAAGCACCAGCCTGCTAGTGCCACCAAAGTGCCCTGTCTGACCTAGTGTCATGGACTGAGAGTTTGTGTCCCACCCAGAGGCATGCATTGAAACCTAATCCCCAGTGGGATGCTATAGGGGGTGGGGACTCTGGGAGGTGATTTGGCCATGAAGGTGAAGCTCTAATGAGTGGGACTGTTACAGAGCAGAACAAAGGGGGGGCCCGGGACGGTGATACTATTACTGAAAGAGATTTGGGTCCGTCTTGTCCGCCGCCTTAAAGGAAAGATATCTCTCAATGCCAGAGATTTGTGAAAAGGAAAGGAAAACGTTTATTTAGTGCTATACAAACTTAAGGCAGTGACCTAATGTCTTTATCAAAAATCTTAAAACACCCACAAATGCACACAGTCCTTCCTTCCCCCTTGCCCAGTATGGGGTACCGTATCTCAGGAAAGGAAATAGAAGTCCAGTCTCAGGCAATGTCTGGTTATTCTCAGTAATCCGTGCTTGGCTGGTAGGCCTCTCTCGGTTCTCAGCACCATCAGCTGTGTCGCCGGAATCTCTGCTAAAACCGGGTGACGGTTCCCCCTACTACTACTGTGGGGGAACCCACTCTGGCAAAGGTGTGTGGTCCTCTCTCCACTGCTCTAGCCATGTGGTTCTTTCTCCACCAGTCCAGCCACATGGTCCCCTTTCCTCCAGGACCACGGGAGTCCCCACTCAGCCAAATCCGCGTGGTTCTCCCCACAGAG